>JAVYIG010011491.1:0-60353 GCA_035222895.1 Strongylocentrotus droebachiensis | reverse complement strand
GAAAAGATAGATATAGTTTGATGAGACGAGTTGAAATATTCAATAAAAAAGTGCATGTCTAAAGAATGATTTTCATTATATACATGTAGCTATCTTTCCTACTCTTCCGTACCGTAGGATTGATTTCCCAATTGGCACTAACTACCAGTAGGTCAGGGTATTTTGGGAGTTCTTAGAGCTGGGTATTGGCTTCCAACTCCCCCCCCCCCCCCCCCCCCCCCCCCCACACTCTAGATCATTTGAAGTCAACATTTCTCTCTAAACCATGGCAAAACAGTGAATCATGAAAGATATTCTGTCAACAATCTCAGCAATGACATCATGTAGATTCTATTCTACACATGTCTATTCCAGGTCTTCATACTACTCGAACTTGATTCGTAGAATATGAGAGTTCAAATTTCATCAGAAAGATGTAAAAAAAAAAAAAGTCTTACTCAAATGGTATTTGCAAAGAAAAAAGAAGTAGATTTAGGCCTAATGGGTACTTGGTGGTATGTGTAACAACATTCATGGACAGTCCTTGTGTCTCTTAAAACCTAAAAATCACTAGATCTATCAAATTAGATAGACGTACCCCTTAATTTATTCTTAATTTTAATCAATTAAATTGAACAAGTTATTGACGATCGAATAGAAGGAAAAAAAAAATAATCCTACCTCTCTCACTCTCTGAATGCGGCGAAGGTGATGGAGATTGGCCATGTTACTTTCTTGTTCAGCAGTTGTTTACTGTCTGTGGAACAATAAAGAAATGAAATTGTTAGGAGTCTGAATTACTAAATGCAACATCTATATTTTAAAAAATGCATTTATTTCAAACATCACCATTGAAGTAAAACTAAAACACAAGCAAATTAACTAACCAAAGTTTATAGATCGTATAGACTCTACCGGTACTCTCTAGACTAGACTAGATCTAGACCTACTGTTAAAGAAAAACAAAATCGCAACCTTGCCAGACAACTCAGATCTAGATCTAGGCCTACTCCGTTATTCAGAGATCACTCGGTATTCCTGGATTTTAACTCTCATATTCTATGAATCACTTTCGCGTTAATCAAATGCTAGATCTAGTCTGGAAGAAGACCACTACCAGACTCTAGACTAGGTCTAGACCTCTAGTCTAGATCTACGTGAACTTGATTCATATTAGAATATGAGAGTTAAAATCCAGGAATCGTGAGTCATTTCCGAATAACGAAGGAAGAGGAAACAAGAGGGAGGTCGAGGACTAGATTCTAGCCTCGGCTCTAGGTCTAGGTCTACTAAGTACTAGATCTAGTCTATAGTCACTGACACTAGGCTAGGCCCCCACCTGGGCGCACACCAGCAAATTAAAGCATATTAGGCCATTTAGGGAGTCAATGCTAATGCGTATTGACCTCTAGCGCTGCACTACGTCTTATACTAGATCTAAATGAATACAGGGCTGTCAACCCTCCCGCATTTGGAGGGAGTCTCACGCCACCACGGTCCACGCTCATTCTCCTGCCGTCCCACCGGCACCAGGGCCAGGCAGTACTAGAGCAGAGCCAGAGGTCTACCACTATGGCAGTACCAGCTCGTAAGTCGTAGCGGGAAACTCCCGCCACCACGCCCTTGAAAAACCTCACGCCAAACGTGTAAGAACCAGCGTAGGGTCTAGATCTAGAAGTAGAATCTACTCGTATCATATGGGGGGGGGGGGGGGGGGGGCACTTTGATTCTTTTTTCTTAGTAGATCTAAAGTTAGGTCCATCTTACTCAACACCCCCCCCCCCTCCCTGTTGTTAATGACTGTTGTTAAGCCCCCCCCCCCCCAAAAAAAAAAAAAAATCCATAAAACTAGGGTAAGATCGTTAGATCTATGATTATGAATGATCTCCCTCGAAGCAGTTCCCCAAAGTTGACAGCCCTGTCTAGACTCTAGTAATACACAAATGCACACAATCATGCCGATGCGGCCGGCTGTAACTTGTAGACCTAAGTAGAGGTCTAGATAAATTCTAACTAGACCTAGATCTAGATCTAAGTTTGACAGTAGATCTAGAAGTCTAGATCTAGACCTAGACTCTAGGCCTAAAGTTAGAGTCTAACGTTAGATCTAGATTCTATTAATAGAGTTCTAGATCTAACGTTAGATCTAACTTTTAGAAGTCTAAAAACTTAGGTCTAGAATCTAGACTAGATCTAGAGTAGAGTCTAGACTCTAGGCTCTAGTCTAGACCTAGACTCTAGA
The DNA here is from genome assembly GCA_035222895.1 of Strongylocentrotus droebachiensis. Taxonomy (NCBI): domain Eukaryota; kingdom Metazoa; phylum Echinodermata; class Echinoidea; order Camarodonta; family Strongylocentrotidae; genus Strongylocentrotus; species Strongylocentrotus droebachiensis. Next base: position 58,132 of record JAVYIG010011491.1, on the reverse strand, counting down.
TCTAGATTCTAGACTAAGTGTCATCAATTGTCACTAAACTAAGTACCGATTTTGAATGAAATCAGTTTAGTGTTGTACAGTTGTGTTTACAATGTTGAGAATCAATAATAAAACAGGTTTTAATCATACACAGCCAGCGCCAGGATAGTAATGCAGTTATTTCATGTGTCGGGCGCTGCACTGGGCCGGCCGGAAATAACGGCTCAGCCAACACAAATATGAATGAATGGGACTGTATAAAAACAATTCTTGCGATAAAACCAAGTGGAAAACAACAGTGGCATGGTCTGATTACGAGTGGAATTTATATAGTTATCAAATGAACGAGAAATAAATTGAACAAACACATTTGATAACTAGTAAATGAATGTTACCGACGGAAATACATCGATTTACTTACGATTCGTGTTTTCAATTCTGCCGCACACGATATGATTGACATAACATTTCAATAATGTCGTCTGTGATTTTTGTTCAACAATTTCTGCGCCAATTTCAAAAAGAGCAGACGAGGTGGTGTTTGCGCACGCGCGGGGGATTGTACCACTGATTGTACCACTGATTGTACTACACCTAAGGGTAGTACAAAATCTAGACCAAATTATGACGTAGTTAAACCCCCCGGGGGTTTAAACTTGCTTTGTGAATACCAAAATCAGAGGTTTAAACCTCGGAGGGGGGTTTTGTACCACACCCATGGTACAATCCCTCTTTGTACCACTGTTGTGAATTCGGGCTCTTAACTTAAGTTTAGTTTACTCTTTGTATATTTAATCACGATCTCTTGGACTTTGGAAAAACCAACTGAAATGCAATTTCAATACGCTATCGTAAATCCTTTAAAAAAATGCATGGACTACAAAATAAATAAGTATAATAAGGGTTGAGTGTCCGGAAACATAACAAAGATAAAGATTTTCATTTGACCTTCTGATTTAACGGACTTAAACACCAAAAAGCACTAAACATCATGAATATATTTTGTCCTTTATAGTATTGTCCAACATAAGTCTTAGAAGATTTATTCAAAATATTGCTTGTAAGCTTCTTCAAATGGCTGTTTTAAATCAACTGTCCGGATACACGAACAAACAACGTCTGTGCATACTTGTAATGTTCGCTCGTTTAAATAAATAATGGACAAGGCTTTGAAAAAGGTTGATTTTTGAAAGCGTTTGCAATCGTGGTTTGATGTTATTTGATGTACAATATTTAAAAGAATCATCGTGCAAAATATTAATTATTTTGAATTTGAATACCTAGACAATATATACACTTGAAGTGCTCGTAAATTATCAGATTTAGTCCCTCGGAGAGGACTTTAAGCCGGTGGTCCCCTGGTTGCTTTCCTATACACGTGTTTTCTTAGTAGTCAGGTAAAACAAACAATTATGTTTAATAATGACTCTATATGCATTATGTAATTTTAGTATTTTGTAAAACATGAATGAAAAGGATATGGTGCAAGATACATATCCATTTGAATTTGAATACACAGATTAACATATACTGCGACGTTGTAGTATGCAGATCTGACAAAGCTAAGGCTGCTAGGTCAGGTGTAGAATGTGAGGGCGCAGAGTCTGCTGTACGACGTCGAAGTGTCAGTTCAGGCGCCAGACACACCATCAGCTATGGCCCATTAACCATTTACAGTTCGGATGCAGTTATGCTGCCTCTTCCAAAGGTAGGTGTCGTCTATAACAGTATTATCACTTATCAGACAAGTTCGGAAAACCGAAAACAGCGCAAATCTACGTAAAACGGGGAATGACGCACAGCGTTGTGAGAGAGATAGTTGTGACACACGCATATGCACACGATCAAAGGTTAATTTCATTTCATTTCATTTATTTTCCACATTAAAAACCAGAAAAATATACAAGGTAAAAGATTACATTATACACATTTGACACATAGAGCAAAAGAAAACAGATACATAAGCATAAAAGAACAATGAAAATCTACATCAGTTAACAAAACATCAACATTTAAAACATAAAAAGGTGAGTAATGTAGATGGGGCTAGAAAAAGCGAAGCTTGTCGAGTCTAGCCCCGGTAGCAATGAAGGGGAAGTCCACCCTGAGAATGTGTGTGGCCAAGTAAAGGCGGAGTAAACCCATCCTCAGGGTGGACTCTCCCTTCAAATGTCTGGTTTTATAATTAGATTAAATTGACCCGATGATAACATAATTGCGATTTGAAACATAATAATAATTGTTTTTAAATTGATTAGACTATTTAGAATTGCAGAGATATTGTTTATATTTATACTTAAATTGTCGTAATGATGCAGATTGTTTGAGACTGTTATCTAAAGTAGACCATGTAAGGTAACCCTGATACTTAACACTTCTTTGGCCAGTAGCAGTTCTGTAATAAATGCTATGCAAATTCTTGGAGTTTCGGGTGTTATAACAATGTACATCACTGTTGCATCTAAACCAGTTTTGAAGTGAGTTTGGTAATAGTCCCTTTTCAGACCTGTACATAAATTCTCCCCAGTTGTAACCTACCTAATTCATATACAGTCAAAACCCTTAATTGTTTTAAAGATATTGTTGGGTATGGGCCAAATAATGAGACTTGGCAACTATGCGTATTACACGTTTTTGCAACAAATGTAAACGATTTAACAATGTATTTGATGCATTTATCCATAGCATATTACCATATTGTAAATGAGGAAGAATTAATGAATTGTATAGCAAAAGCAGTACCTTTGACGGTAATACAAATTTCAGTTTTGACATAACTCCAGTAATTCTCGAGATCTTTAATGCAATATCGTTAATATGTAAAGACCATGATAACTTGTCATCAATATTAACTCCCAAAAAGCGGGCACTATGTACTTGCTTTAAGGGCTCCACTGAATCAACAAACTTAAGAGTAAGTAAGTTCTTATCATATTGTTTATTCAATGGTGCAAAATGCATAAAATTTGTTTTCTCAATGTTTATCCTTAACCCATTCACTTTGTACCAAATATTAACCTTTTGTATTTCTTTATTCATATTATGGACAAGAGTATCTAGTTTCTTCTCGCTTAAAGAGACATTGGTGTTGTCTGCAAAAATAATGTATGACAAAGTTGAGGAAACATTCGGCAAATCATTTATATATAGAATAAACAACAGTGGCCCAATTATTGACCCTTGGGGCACTCCGCATATAACTTCTTTTTCAAGTGAAGTTGCATTATCATAAACAACATATTGTTTTCTTTCCTTCAAATAATCCTTTATCCACTGTAATGGCAAACCTCTCACACCATAGTACTCCAATTTGGATAATAAGGCTTGATGATTAATGGAATCAAAAGCTTTTGAGATATCCAATGACAAACAGAGTGAATGTTTGCTATCATCAAGGGAAGTAAGTATTTGGTCCAAAAAATAAGTCAAGGCCAATATAGTTGAATGACCAGATCTGAAGCCATATTGAAAATTCGACAAAATCTCTCGTTTCTCAATGTAAGACAATAATCGAGAGTAAAATAATTTTTCCAAGATTTTGGAGAAAACGGGCAAGAGTGACACCGGTCTATAATTACAAAACTGCTCGGGGGAGCCTTTCTTATAGATCGGAGTCACCCTCGCCAGCTTCATACTGTGAGGGAATTTACCAGTGGAGAGGGAAAGGTTAAAAATATGTACCAGTGGAGCAAGAATGAAATAGATTGATTCTTTAATGACAGAAACAGTTATATTATCATGACCAGGACTTTTACCTATTTTCAATGCCTTCACTATATCTATAATTTCATGACCTTCTATTGGTTTCAGAAACATTGACTGTTGATATTGACCATTCATGTAAGATCTACACTTCAGCATGTCAATATTACTTGTATCTGTGAACATTGTCCCAATGCCTATGAAGTATTCATTGAATTTGTTTGCAATATCAACAGGATCTGTAAGTTTCTTATTATTTTCATCACGAAAACAGTCTTGGTTCTTTCTTTTGATTCCCCTATTCAACATATTGTTAATAATATTCCAGGTTCGTTTACTACAATTACTTTCTTCAAACTGCTTTGCATAGTAAGATTCTTTTGACCTTCGAATAATTGAAGTTAAAGTATTTCGATACTGTCGGTATACTTTTTTCCTGTATGCAGAAGGGTTCTTCAAATACTTTTTGTATAGCTCTATCTTTTTTTTACATGATTTCAATATTGCTATTGTAATCCATGGTTTAGATTCCCTTTTTCGGCAACGCCTTTCTTTCAAAGGAAAACTAGAATTCTGTATGATATTAAATTCACTGAGAAATACTTCATAAGCTCTGTCACATGACTCTTCATGCATCACATATTCCCAAGAGTGTTCAGTCAGGGCAACCCTAAATTTTTCAAAGTTTGAGCGAGACATGTCTCTTGTATAAGTTTTATTGCATTGATCGCGCTTAAGCCAATCACTACGTTTTGACCGATTGAAAACAAAAATTGGAAGGTGGTCTGAAATGTCTGCCAGTAAAATACCCCCATCGCTCAGTGCAAGGCAGTGTGTGAAGTCAACTTGCTGTTGGTATGATTTTGGGGGTGTAAATAATGCTTTGGTTCAATCACCTTCGAAATCCATTAATGATTAGTGATATAAAATCCTTTTAAAGAGAAGGTTGAGTTCTGGGGAGAGGAAAAAAAATGTGAGCGTTATCATTGTTATTATGCAAGAGTGTAAGAACATCAGAGAAAAATGTTCACTGAAAAGCATGGCTCTTCAAATGCCTCCATATTCTAAATATGACAAGTAACAGTTTAAAAGTAAGGCCCTATTTTTATGACACACGTTTGTGTAGTCTGCGTGTTTCCAAAATATCATGGTAAAGGGGTAATTTTTCGCGTGACAAAGCCCGGGCCGCCATTGAATTTCACACCGGAGATAGGGGATGTTGTCAAAAATAGGGAACATGCATACGCGTACCACGGGGGGCCTCTAACATTTGTCTCTAACAGTTATCTTGCACGAATGGTCACGTATTTCATGCATAGCGCCCTCTGACATCACTTATGAAAAAGATGCTGATCACGATGGGAATCATATCGAAGCAAGCTAATTATCACGATCGATGATCAAAATACTATTTTTATGATTAATGAATGATAACAACCAGCTAGATGGCGGTTATTATGCATAATGAACAAGATGCTATCATGGAATGATGATAGATGTTGATAGGAGGTTTATGGAAGAACTATGATTGATTCGCACCAAATGCAACTTAAGATTAATTTTAATGGCAACTTCGGTGCCCTGGTGCATTTTATATCATGTCCTTTAAGAAGCAAACAAAATGTAATTTCGTTCACTTACCGGCAAATGCTTGCGAACGTAGCAAATTTGGGGTTTCGCCAGTGTAATAAAAAGCTTGCAAACCAGTTCGCAAACAGCTTTCATTGCCGCAAACAGCTTTTCTGAAAATGTTCAAAATTTATTTTCAAATTTATTCTTCCGCAAACAGTTGCAAGCGTTCGCAAAACAGTCGTAAGCATTTGCAAACGGTTTTAAGACGGTGTCGCTGAAGTTCTTTTTGATTTGCCAATGCTAGAGGCCACGTTTCCATTAAACAGGTTGTAGTTCCTATATAAAATCGGCCCATTGAGTACCAGGAGTTAGCAAAAGGTCTCAAACATTCACAAATAGTGGCAAAAGGTTGGTATATAGTTGCTAATCTTCGCAAACACTTTCGCAAACATTCGCTCAAATGTGGCTTATTGTCGCTAAACATTACTAGTAGGTCCATGCTAAAAATCGCTGATTTTGCCAACATTCGTCAGTAAAATTTGCGAATCCAAAATTCACAACGTTCAGCATTTACCGCTCAGTGAGATACATCCTTTTTACGAGATAAACTACCATGATTATCGTGTTATTAATTGTGTTATCTTTGAAAAAAAATCTGCCCCAACGCTTTTCTCTCTCTCTCTTTCTATTTCTCCCCTTCCTTTTTTTTCCTCTCCCCCCCCCCCCCTCTCTCTCAAATAGAATCTCGAGGAATGTTCGGCACGAGGGCGTATATGGTCGGCATCGTGGCGCTCGTTTCCACTGTGACCATTTGGGGCGTGGCCAAAGGCTACAGCTACAAAAACAAAGGCCATGAGTCTGATTACGCCCTCCTCGTTAATATGAACTGAATCACGATTCAGACTACGTCCAAGCAAGGCTGTAACAGTTAAAGGAAACCTCATCCCCAAAATGAACTGTATTCCTGCCCTTTGATGTACAATATCCCTTACGAAAAAGTACAAGAGATTCTTGGCAGGGTGTGATGCCTTTTGGCATGACATCAGCTCCGTCATGTGTTTCTTATAGGCCTATGTATGATACACCAGTCTTAAACTGTTAGTAATATTTGATCTTATTGTTAATTTAAGTAATGATAATATGTTAAGTTATGTTAGTAATATTTTATTTTCTTGGTAATTTGAGTAATGTTAATTCCATTAGTAATATTGATTTTTTTTTTGAAGTAATTTTGATTTGTGTACAAACATGTACAGCGCTTTGAAACTTTTGTCACAAGCGCTATATAAATTGTTCATATTATTATTATTATTAAATACTTTTTAAATCAATAACAAAACCTTTACTTTTCAATGAGGAAATATCACAGCTAAGAAGAAATAACGTTTGGCGAAATATATATCAAGGGAACAATTATTGTAACTAATTCATTTAAATATTATACAGATATTGACTGGCGGGGTGTGTAATATAACTTTATTTGGACCGCTGAAGGGAGTTATATTTTCTGAAGTGGTTATATTTTCCCGAAGCGCGCAGCGCTGAGGGAGAATATGGTGAGCGGTTTAAATAATACCCCCTGCCAGTCAATATCTGTTACATTAAATAGCCTTGGTTTGAAAATGTAGGGGTGGGGGTTTCCTTTTTTCCGAGGACAAACAAAATTTTAGAAGAAAAAGTGAGGAAAAAAAATTGATGAAAACAAAATATTTCGAGACAATGCACAAAAAAATCTCCCAGAATAAGCAAACGTTTTTTCTTAGGTTGAGGTTTCCTTTAAACACTTGAACGTAAACACACTTAAATTTATTCCGAAATCTAAGGTCATTTGTGTTTGAATGAATACCGTTCTGCATGGGCTGATTTTGGATAACCGAGTATTATAAAGTGTACAAGAAACCAATAAAAGAGACGAATCTCAAACAAAATCTTCAATGTTTATACTGTAATGTGGCCGAAAAGTAGGTTTACAGGACAGATAGAGGGAGGCAAAGATACAGTCAAAAAGCACAATATTGAGAGAGAAAGAGAGAGAGAGAGAGAGGTGGAGGGGGAGAGATAGAGGGGGGGGGGGGGAGAAAGTAAGAGAGAGAAAGAAAAAGAAAGACAGACAACGATAGAGACAGAGGGAGAGAAAGAGAAACAGACGGACAGACAGAGATAGAGAGAGAGAAATATACAGAGATAGAAAGAGGCAGAGAGAGGGAGACAGACAGATAGACATACGGACAGTGATAGAGAGAGAGAGAGAGAGAGACGGAGAAAGAGAGAGAAAAAGAGAGAGAGAGAGAATTCGGGAGACATCATTTCCAAAACATATTGACTCGGACAATACGTCGTAATGGTCCAAGGACATTCATTTTAGTAAACACAGAAACATCACAGTATTTTGTTCATGTTGGTTTATTAGCTTCATATCAATAGTCAAGCCAAAACGGAAGAAGGAAGAAAATCAAAGTGGGCATAATTTCATTCTAAAAATAAAAACACGTAACTTGTTATATGCATCAGAAACTAAGCATCAAGTATACGTGCCTGACTGCTATTCAGAAAGCAGTACGAACTTTTAACAATAAATCCTACCCTAACAGCAAACTATTCTAGACTAAAAGAAGAGCAGAAAAACCAGAGAAGCAGACTGGTGAAAGTTTGGAAGGAAATCGGACAAAAAGTTAGAAAGTTATGAATTTCTGAAAGTTTGAATCACTAAAAGGTAATGGGCACTATATGACAAAGCGCCGGACAAATTGCCCACATCTTCCCACACATAATGGCAACAATTTTTCTTTTTAAAGATTAAAGACTCGGGAGTGTCTTTCTGTTTAAAGGACATTCGTAATATGCTCTCCACAATATAGTTTGAGTAATGGCTCAAGCGAGAAAGTGCCTAAGAGAATAACAGAAATTTGTGGCATTTTTGTATTCGACAAATGGGAGACTTATCCCTAACTCCAAAGGCAGATTGTCGCCTGACCAAATTATTAAAGTCGGGGTACTTTTTTTCTTCTTTAAATTGTTGTTGTTAGTGTTTTTTGATGTGCTCTGTTTGTTTGTTTACATTGGGCTTTTTTGTGTGTTATGTTGTTGTATGTGTGCGTGTGTGTGTGCGCGCGCGCACACGTGTTCGTGTGAATGTGAGTGTATATTAGAGAAAGATAGATAGAGAGAGAGAGAGAGAGAGAGAAGGATATTGAAGGTTTACAAAAAACATTGCAGAGAGCGAGTGTGGGCGACATTATTATCATAAACATATTGACTCAGACAATACGTCGTAATGGTGAAAGGTCATTCATTTTAGTAAACACAAAAACATCACAGTATTTTTTTTCATGTTGGTTTATTTACTTCATATCAACAGTCAAGCCAAAACGGAAGAAGGAAGAAAATCAAAGCATTCTCTGTTTAATCATTGTTTAGGTTGTACGTCAAATGAGCTCTAGCCTTTAGACAAGGCCTCATGTCTGAAAGACGCGGAGTGACTTAAAAGAGACTAATCGCGAAAAACCCGAGTGAACGCCAGAGCGAGTGGCCCAGCCAAGTAAAGACACTCGATCGCGCGTTCACCCCGGGTCTCTAGACTCATCTCAGCGGCTAATTAGGGTGGACATAGCCAGAGTCACGAGGCCTTGTCAAAAGGCTAAATGTGCTCCTGTGAAGTTTTCCCTGCAATCAATTTCCTACCGAAATTGAATTCATAACGCAAATTCTGGAGGATTGTACTCTAACCGCAGCTATATTAGTTACTCAATGAAGACAATCAGATCACCAATGCAATGTAAAAACATGCAAAATTTGACAATAAGAAACATTCTTGTTTGTTTGTTTTACCTGACTACTTAGAAAGCATTTGTAGTAGTTTGAAGTTTGAAGTTTATTTATTCCACATTTACATAAAAAAACAATTCAATTTTTTTTTACAAGCTTATATTAAGTCAGAGTAGATTACACACGCAAACCAAATTAAAGATTTCAAATCAAGTATAATGTACGGAAAATAAGTATATACGAAGTTTCGAAATATATAGATTTGTCAGGCAAGGTAAAACAATGTAACATGTGGGGAGCCTAAATAAAAAGCATAGCTTGTATGTGAATATGGTATCATTGAAGAAGAAAATGGAGTAGTATAGTATGAGATTGTAATGACATACAAGAAGAGTGAATGTGAGAAGGAAAGACAAATAGAATAATGAGTATAGGAAATAATGAAGGAAGAAGAAGAAGAGGAAGACGAAAAATAAGTGGAAGAAGAAGAGGCAGAAGAAGAAGAAGAAGAGAAAGCAAATTTATGAAATCAATGGCATTGTAAAAAGAAAAGAAAAGACAGCTTTAAGTAATCTCCGAAAACCCTGGTAATGAGGATTAATGCCAATACCAAAGGGCACTGGCGCCTCGACTTGGTTTCAAACCCGGGACTTCCCGGTTAAGAGACCGATGCTCTACCACGGAGCCATCGCGCATCCGTATTCTCATTGGCAGAAGAAACGATAATTCGATCAAGGATGGAAGGGGAAAGGGAATACCTGGTAGAAAATATGGACCACATTGGTAGCAGCATCAAGAATATTGTTTCCCAAGGGGTTATAATTTCACCTCCCATAATTCAATATATAAATCTTATATTCTCATATTACTATTTATGTTTCATTCATAATATTTGTTAAATCAATTGGTGAGATTCTCAATTGAATCTGTATATAATAAAACAATGCTTTCGTTTTCCACGTGAAACATAAAACTATCTGTTTTATTTGCAGCATACTTATAGGTTACCTTCCTTCCAATTATACCATGCGAAATAATCATAATGTATACCATAAACATATTTACAAAATGCATCTTCTTCACTCACTCGTTAAAAGGGAAATAATCCTATTACACAAAACCCTCCAGTTAGAAGTCCACCACCGCCAACAGTTCGAATAATGAAAATCAACGGAAATTCAATCAACTACAAGAAGATTTGTAACAGAAGAAATAAGTGATGTATTGATAAAACGTTCGGAATAAACTGCTATAAATGCATCGAAAACATACTTGAATGTGTGAATTTTTTACAACTCTTTAGTCCAATCCAAAATCTATCAGTTCTACATGGTATCTTCACCACTCTGTACCAGCATTATCATACGAAGCTCTAGAAAGTCTCTCTGGTAGAGCTAGCCTCCTGTCTCTAGATTTCCGCTGGAGTCTGAGTTGGGAACGGGCCGTCCTTCAGGTCTGCTGAGCTGTTCCTGAGCGTTGAGCTGGGTTGTCCAGAACTGGAACTGACCGCAGAGGGCGTCGTGAAATATTTAGGTAAGCAGCATTTGAACTGGGAACGCCATGTCAAGCGCACCTGAGGCTGTCTAACGCAATACAGCATGAAGATGAACAACCCCTGAAGAGAGTTCAGTACAGTAAAGATTCCTTGCACAACCGCACTGGCTGGTTGTATGATGCTCAGGTAACCTAGAGACCACGTGAGACCCATTAGAGTCAGGATGCAAACTGCGTTCTGGAAACGTCGAATCCGCTGGCGCTTCTCCGTCTTGTCCAGGTGTTGTCCTTTCATAGTTTTGTTCAGTCGCATGAGGACCCGAACATAGATGACAAAGTTGAAGATCATGACGACACCAATAGGTATCAGGAGACCACCGATCAGAGACCAGAATGCAAGGAAGCAACTATAACACAAAATTTAAATGAAATAAAACATCATCTGAACGGATTTTTATTCATGAATTGAGTGTATTACACGTTCACCAAGACTTTAGAAATGTGCAAACATTACACTGACATATTACATAATATTAGTACAAATATTAAGGATGCCAATGTTACATTAGGCGGTAATATAGGCTCTTGAAATGGCCATTAAATTGATTTTCAATTTCTTTACGATCGTGTTAAGTCATGATGCCAATATAATGGGGTGTTATCTCTTACAGAGTGTCTAAGCACGCGAAATTCAGTCTGTCACAACCAGGTGACATTAGATTATAAAATCATAGCGTAAAATCATAACAAGAAATAATAACAAACTACATACAGAATGTTATAGGTTTCTTGATAAGAAATCGATAATTTCACCATTCAGTTCTTTGCGCATGCCCATATTAAGTACTAACATTCACATATATGTATAACGTTCACAACAAATCGCATTTGAGATATAAAATACCATTGTTTTCATAATGCAGAAGTAATTCCCCTGCACTACCTTTGACGGCAGAGGAATACAAAACCCGATGTGTTAACAAACGATATTCTGCATGACGAAACTTACAAATCTGTCTGTGCGTAGTGTTGTCTTGAAGCACCTGCGGTAATCCCGACTATTAACAAAGGGCAACCTACAAAAAGAACAAACAATTTGAGAGTAGTCAAGTTTTTATTCGTCCTTTTCAATTTATCCCTGTCTTTTCCCTCTTCTTTCTTCTTTATTTTTGTCTTTCTAATTCCTTTCTGTTTTCGGTTCTTTCTTTCTATATTTCTTTCCTTTTCGTCTCTCAGCAAGTGACCTACATATATAATGAAAATTTGCTCATCCTTACCGGCTTCGTTATTGATTTTTACTTTTTATTATGTTTTTAAGCTTGAACAATTTCATTGAATTAGTTTATAAGGTGTAGTCATAACGTTATGTGTTTATGCTACTTGATTGTATGATTTTATCTTGTTTTAATGCATATAGTTTTAATGGATTTTCAGGGCCCTATGAAAGACCAACTTTTGTTGAATGGGATACCCTGAAGAAATATAAATGAATGAAATAACTAAAATGAGATGAAATAAGCGAACGGGTTCTACTACATAATTATAAGGGGCTTCAAACAAGCACTTCTTTAAATTGTATTCCCTTGCCAACAATCATGATAAGTGTGAACAATAAATTTCCTACATTAACTTTTCGGACGAGGAGAGGCGGTAGGTGGAGTCATGTTATAATAACCGCTTTATCGGTGCCCCGAGTATAGCCAAATACTCGGTAACAGCGAATAACGCACAATGAATATTCAGCCCTCTCGTTCAAAGTGTGGCAACTGATGTTAATATATCTCTTTAAAAAATATTGCTGTGGATACATTTATTTCATATGTTTGCCGACGGAATGAGGGAGGGGACATCCCATGTCCAATCTTCACCTTCTAGTGACGCCCTTGTATGAATTCATGGAGCAGATGAAATCTTACCCCATGCGACCAACGAAGCTTTCTTCATAAACCGTGGCAAATAATAATTTCGGACCAGTACGAGGAGATTATGCATGTTGTAGCCCTCAACGGCCATCCAGAAAATAGCTGCCAGGATGAAATATTGGAGGAATGCAGCCAGGATTGCGCAAGGGAGAGGGGACAGCTCAGTCACATGTCGTTCAGTGTCCACTGATATCATGACTATAAAGACCACATAGAGTCCTAGTAAAGCACAGCAGAGGGATAGGAGAATCTGGTTGGGTTTCCGGTCTCGAAGCTTTCTGAGAGATGAGATGAATGCTGCATTATCATAATAAAATAACTAAAATTCATAAACAAATTTATCATTTCCTTAAATCCTCTAAAATGACCTTCAACTGAACATGTGGAAGTCTCAAGCTGACTTGGAATAACTTTTTTGAAAGAGAGAATTATTTGATTTGTTTCAGTAAGGGTTCAGGTTAGGATTGGGATAATCACATTCTTTTATCATTATGTTTAATATCGTTGACAGCTTTATTCCGAAACAATCTACATTGGAGGCGATCATCATCGTATTAACATGTGGTGGTTGTTATTTTACCTGACTGCTAAAAAAAGCACAAATGCTTGTACGTAAGGAACCAGACGGCCGACGGCTTTAGGTCCTCTCCGAGGGACCTGGTAATGAGGATTAATGCCTTACCAAAGGGCACTAGCGCAGCGCCTTGGTTTCGAACCCGGGTCACCGGATTACGAGACCACTGCTCCACCGACTGACCTATCGCGCCTCCTCAATTTAGACATGTATTTCTTTTATTAAATGTTGATGTCTATATTAAATGAAACAAAAACGAATATAAATTTTAAGCGGATTCAAATTCTTCTCCATGTGCTGAACATAAATGGTTTCTTATTATTTATGAAGACAATGTTGTATAATAATTTGGCACTTGATAATGGTACTCACTTGTTTGTGGCATATATAAAGATTGTCATAACAAGGCCCGATATTGAAATCAGGCAACCAACATAGCTAACGATCTTGAGGATGAAATCTGCCTCAACCGATAAATGTTCTCCTCCATAGACATCCTATAACGGAAAGAAAATAAAGGCTCGAAATTAACTGAGAAAACATGACATTGTTATCTATTCTGAAATCGTCCACTTAAACACAAGGTAAGCCCATATTCAAGGATTCAAATTTCAAATCTCACGTTGAACTTATAGGCGTAATAAAGAAAAATGATAAAACAATAATTGGGTCTTATTTACTCCGAGTAGCTTCATTGGTATTGCACGCTGATTCTTTATATGATGGAGTGAAGAATTATCTATAGGAAAAGCAGTATTTAACTAGATCAGAGAAATAGCATCAAATACATGATTTATTCTAAGGAAAAAGAACCTCGTATGTGTAATAACTATTATTATCACCCCAGTGTTTCCCGGTATTCAAGAAAAATCACAGTGCTCTCAGACTAATGAAAGACTGGGACAAAATGTTGATGGAAATAAACGAATCCGGACCTCTAGAAAGAACAGAGCCATTAAATAATGAATGGCTCTGAATAGAGCGATCCATCCGTATTGATTTTTAGGTAATTATCATTATTTTGTTATATTGTTAATAGAAATTATGTATGCATGTACGTTTTTTATACGGACAAAACCAAACAAACGCCAAAAATATTTAAGAAAAAATACCCACTTCGTAACATTTTGATAAGGACACGAAATTTTGGGTCACGACATTTTTATTTTGAAATGTAGTTGATAAACCGTAAAATAATAACAACTTTAAAACTGCTGTAAAAATTCGTGCCCAATTAATCAAATGAGTCATATTCATACGTGGGACTTATTCCAATCTTGGTTAATAATTTATTTACCATATACGGCAAACATTTCTTTTTCATTTAGGTTATTTTTCCCTATTCCAAAAACAATAAAATACAAAGAATACAAACCTTAAAAAAAAGCAAGTAAGTGAGAAAGGGGGAGATAAGATGATAGACCAGTATTTGGAGGGAGGGGATACAAATGCAAAGTTGCTTGTCGGGGTAAATCCCCAAACTAATCATATCACATTGATTTTTTTTATTTAAATAAATTTGTTTTGAAGCTTTGGAATGATACAGAGTTGTTAAAGGTAAAGACCAGTTATGGTCATGCGATTGCATTGTGAAAGAAACGTTGTGGAATCGATCAGAAAAGGTTGATCATCTAGCATCTAGCATCTGCAAGGTTCTGGAATCATCAAAATGATAAGAAATTTGGCCCATTCTTCGTAAAGTTACAAGCACTATACACAGAAAGATGTATATGGGACTACCCTATATCTCTCACAGTCCATGAGAGAAACAAATTTACCAAATATATGAATTAGTAGGCGGTTTCCCGGCAAATTTGTTATCATCATGACTGTATTAGTCAAAACATATTCTTTCACATGATTGGTAATGAGAGCTTCCATTTCATTTTTTGAAATTGGGGCGTTTCCAATACTGGTCTTTACCTTTAATGTTATAGATTGATCAATTACAGAGGACTTGGCCTCTGTACCTCACAGTTTTTTGTCCTTGGGTAGTTTTAAAGAATATAGAATATATTTTATGTAAGCTTCTGATATGGATGCAATCATTTTATATATACTAGTCACTATACCTTTGAGGCAAAGACCTGTTAACATATTTTAGCATAAACTCTTGACTGGCAGATTTAGCCTGCTCAATTCAGTAAACAGATTAAGAATGAATCAGTTTACATGAAGATATTTCGGACGAAGAGTTTAACACGTACCATGAGAATTCCGAAGTTAGTCAGATGATTACACTCGCATTCAATCCTGTCACTGGTGTCATTACTCGTCGTGTTACATCCACGTTGGGACCAGGCTTTGTCGTCAAAGTCCCAGAATACACACTGAGCATTGGTCCCCTTCTGAAAATGAAGATAAAGTGCAAATTAAACGGATTAATTAATTTTTTTCTCTAAAATGAAGTAAAATATAGTTCATTGTTATTGTAAATTGGTTTTGTTTTTGTGATGGATCTATGAAGTTCTTTGTTGCATTTGCAAATTATTGTTCATGCCAATCACCCTATTAATATATAACAGTCGAAGGTTTACACCAGATTCTCTTGATTTGTCTTACACATCCTCTCCATCTTTATTTCCTTACCTCTCTCTCTCTCTCTCTCTCCCTCTGTTTACCGTAGGTCTTTACTATTTGTGTATCCTCATGAACCCATTAATTCCTCAATCCATTTCTGCCAACTTTTAGTATTCTCTGCTTATCAATTCGTGTCATTTTAAAACGTAAATATATTCATTGAGTGACGCGATACAATTCTGTATTCGCTTTAAGTTCAATAAATTAATTGTCATATCTTCTTACTGGATTTAGAGGAGTGAACGATATCTTGACTGGTTCGCTCAAATCCTCCACCTTTTCGTTATTGATAGACGCCGATATGATCCTTGAATTCAAGGTTCGATTGAATTCTTCCACATCTTGGTTGAACTGCGCAATCCCCGTATCCTGGAACAGAGATGGCACGCGATACGTCGTGATGACGAGACGCCCTCTGCGTCCAGAGAACCTGTCCGCTAAACCCGATGGAATGAAGAGTGTAGCCTGTGCTTGGGCGGCTTCTGGCTCTAGCGTAAGGTCACCTCTTTCCACCTTGAAGTCTTCGTCAGAGATGCTCTCACCGTCATCAGTTACAGCCATGAAGACGGTATAACCTTGGCTGATATCCTCTGGGGTCACATCAAGTACCTGAAACGGAAAGACCGAATGATGGTGTTTGTTTAAATATATAATGTGGAATCGCGAACAATAGCCAGTTCAGGTATGAACAGATAATTATTGACAGCTGGTCACAAAAACGTCCCTGAAATACGAGCCCGAAAATAGGCAAATGAAATTAATTCGCTACTGCTCAGATGAAGTTATGTATAGCTAATATGTAGAAAATAAAATTAGTTAAACATTCTAACATACATAACATAAGAAATGTGTGGGACACAAAATATGGAAATGTTAAAGCGTGCACTTATATCGAAGAAAATTTATGATGTATGACGGAAAGCAACTAGACCTAGAAGCTAGTCTGACTCTACAAGAATCATTCCGAAATCGAAGAAGTTCTGTCAGCCTAAATTTGTATGGGAGCTAGGTATATTGTTATTGGTAGTGAAGGGAAAGGATATAATGACAATCGAACATACACCTGTAGTACGTATTCCTCGATGATCCTGCTCGATATGACACTTTTCTTCAGTACCCGTGTGCACTACGGTCAAAGATCGATTCCCATGTATAGTTGGCTGTGTGACGTTTATAATTTTTTTCTTTTGTCAGGTACTGAAAGCGATTTTGATAAAGTTTTATGATTATTTAAATTGGTTGAGATTCACAAAACTCTTATCAGGCATGGCATACAGGAAGGTTCATTGAGCTGATAATCATTTTGTACAAACACCTAATCCCTCAATAGCTCATTTGAGTGGTATGACAGCCAAAGTAGAATGTCAAATATATTGGACATTTTCAAAACTTCTGTGTCCTTCTCTAAAATGATTGAAACTACAGACTGTCTGCCCTACCTCAGCAGCAACATTGGTTTCTACAAACCGACTACTTCCATTTCCCACTTCTATGACAGCAAGCTGTGCTTCAAGAGCCAAGACTTCACGGCTTGGTGAGCTATTCTCTTCCTCGGCCATAACAAGCTGTTCGTCAGGTAAAGCTGCGATGTTATTTACAATTCCTACCATAGATCCAGCCACCTATTGTTCAAGAAAATGAAATATTAATTGAGAACAAGGCAATATTTGTGATGGCATCGTGACAGAAGAATCCTGAGATCTTCCTTTGTAATTGACTTATGTGAGTATCACCTTGACAACTCTATTAATTACTGAACAGCACTTGAATCGAGACTATTACCATGTAAGGAATATACTAAACATTTATGAGACATGGAAAAGAGGACCGTAAACTTGTTTTTTAGCACTTCAACACATCACCGGCAAGTGATAGAAACGAGTATTTGTCTTTAACCATGATTGAATAAATAGATCCAAATGAATTCGAAACAAATACCCACCTTTGTTTCTGTAGAATTTATTTCATTTATATCCTCAAGAAGTTCTGCAACTATATTGAGACCCTCTAGGGAGATGTTCTGGCTCATACTTGTGACATTTTCCAACTCTTCAGCGACATTTGCTGCGTTATCTGAAGTGATTTCTACCTGCGAAATCGAATGCAGAATTCATCAAACAGAGGGAGAGAGAGATAAAGACACACACACAGACAGAGAGGAAGAGAGACACAGCGAAAGAAACAGGTGAGAGACAGAGAGAGAGAGAGAGAGGAAGAGAGACACATAAAGAGAGAGAGAGAGAGAGAGAGAGAGAGAGAGATGAAAGAGAGAGAAGGTTAGCCAAATGTTTCTAACTTTTATAATAAAAATGTTAACGTTTTTTTTATAAACCATAGACTCAATAACTTAATGTAAAGTTTTTTTACATTTCAATTTCATTTCAGGATACCGGCGCTATATAAATATCCATATTATTATTATTATTATTAGGGTGATCACACTGCCTGTGCACACAGTCTGCCCCATGCACATACACACACACAACAGCAGTCAGTTGGGAGAAATAGCAATTTTCGTAAATTTATTTTTTAAAAACTGAACAATATTTTTAAATTTGTATTTCACATATCTTTCAAGCATACCTTTAACTACAATTCTGTGTAGTTTCATTGTTATAGGCATGCGGGAAATATGTTAAATTATTAATTAGAATATTGTCTTTTCAGCCATGTGTGACATGGCCCGCTGATCGCCCATTGACTGTTATTCTGCGTGGTGAAAATGCACTTCAATGTATAAAACTCCCCTACAAAAATGCAATATCCTTATGTGTTTCACTTATTGTATCAATTTGTTATTTACACTTAAGGTAGCCACAACTGTTTTGGGGTCATCAAATTTTCTTTTTCTCTAAAATGCAGTCCCTGTGGAATGTTATGGCCTGTTGAATTGAATGGTTTCTCGGAAAATCGTCATAAATCCTCAAATCTGATATTTTTTTTAAAGAAACTATACTGTGATGTAGCTGAAAGTCTGCAGATTCTTATCATTTGTTCGGTTTTTCTGAATAATTTGTGAAACATATGAGAAAATAGCTGTAACGGTGATCCAAGTAATTTCCATCGCCATATTTTATTGGCATTGCAAAAATATTTGGAATTTAATGTTAATATTTGGTGTAAATATGATCTATAAATATATGATTTAAAAAAATGCCAACAAAATGAACAGTTTGACTTTCCTATATATATAATTAGCTGAAATGACCTAATTTGCATATTTGATGAATATTCATAATTTAGTTTTTCTTCAAAAAAAATATATTTCCATACCTCTCTGATATACATAGGTTTCATTGATGTATCATGTTCGGTTTTGATTTGATTACATATGCGCATATTAATTAGACGGACTTAGTTATTTTCTCAACTTTTTCATATCTGCAGATTCGCAAAAATTGCAAAAATGACTTATTTTGTTTGCTTCTGTTTTCAAAACGGTAATAGATATATGAATTTTCTTTTTTGTATTTTTTTACCACAAAGATGATATTTTAGTGTCTGATAATTTAATTTATTATTTGTGTCCGAGAAAGTGATGAATTAAGTTGTCAACTTTGTCGAATTTTGCCATTTTTGCCAATTTGACCATTTCTGGCATTTTTTTCGGTAATTTTGCAATATAAAAAAAATGGTATAAAATCACAACGCATTGACCGATTTCAATTCTGTTTTTTGTTTTTTGAAGCTTTCATAAAGCTTAATCATTTGCAATCATCAAATAACATGTGTGATGTGTTTGTTGTACTTATTTTTGGTGTGCTATACCTATTATTATATTTAAATTCCCTTTTTATTCCATTTCCATTATTTTTTCAATTTAATTCCACTTTACATTTCATGTTTATTTGATAACAACTTCATTTCAAAATGATGGTCCTGAAATTCAAGAATATACTGACGTTTCTTAAGATCTCAAGAATCTCTTCAGCAGTCAAGTTCTTCCCGCAGCTCATCTTACAAGCATTGGTATAACAACCTACACATGGACCAACTATAGCCTGACCTGCCAAAAAAGAAAGAAAATGTATATAATATTGATACATATTTTTTTTCCCGGTTATTCATAGAGGTGTCGTATTCGAGTGTTCCTGACGCCACCGTGTTCAATTTTCTACGTATTAGCCGATGGAAATACGCTACTACTACATTAACAAAGTTATGCAGTCTTGGACTGTGCGTGGGGAAAGGCCTCCATCCCTACAGACAATGCTCTACAAGATCTGCTTTTAACTGGATTTCTCAATGTCCTTTAAAATTCAACTTAATTTATGATATTATTATGCCTTTGTATCTTGAATCTTGAATGGTTTGATAATGTACATTATAATTACAAATTAGTTTCATTTTCTATATATTATACAATTGATATCAAATGACGTTAACTTTGCAATTGCAAACGTCAATTAATATCAATTTTAAGTGAGCATTTTTGTCATGGTTTGATTGAGTTATGGAAATACAATTATTTGAAATAGATAATCTCTTGTTCATGGATTAGATTAAAGCACTCCACGTGATGAAAAATATTCCGAATAGACACCAGCTAGAGGACAGAAAATATGAAAAATATCAAAAATATCAATAATTTGAAGAAAAACATTAATAGGTAATTAATAAGATAAATACAAATATATAAATAAATAATGTATTAATTAATAATTGTAAATTGTAAAAAAGAAAGAAAAACAATGAAATGGACGAATTTCTGACAAACCTTCGCATGTGTAGGCTACCTCAAGGTACTTATAATTTCTAATGCACACATAACCAGCAATGTCATTCGGTGCATTAATGCTGCATTGCGATCGGCCGTTACAAAATGAACCGAGATGAGCCACTACGTCGAATTCACAAGACAGGTGTCTTATTTGTCCGTCAGGACAGATTGTGCTGTCCCTAACTGATCCGTAGACAACGGTACGAATGTTGATAAGACCCTCTCCGCAATTGATTTCAGACGACGTCCTTTCACAGATAATTATCTTAGTTTCTGAAGAAGAAAAGCGAAGACCACTGGCTTAAAGTAGCATGAGCAGTATGATCCTCGCCCTTAGTTCACAGTTGTTAGATAGTTGTGTTTACATTCAGACCCTTTGGAAATACGAAGGCGAAGGACGAATAACGTGGGATATCATAACCACTATTATAAGTCATGATATATGCATACACTAGTTGCAAATATTTAAATACCTTGACATTGAATTCGTCATGGAGACGATTTAGGTGATTTGCCGCTTTGATTAAGACATAGCACATGTAGAAACTCAACGGGATATTCGGTTTATTCGGTAGGGGAACCCGGGGTAAAGTGGAACGCGGGGCAAAGTGAAACACGCCCGGTAAATTTTTGTTTATGCTGCCATCTATCTAAGTTCATGTGCCAATAATACTGCAACGAGGATGCATCGTTTGTGACCGGTGTTGCGCGAATACGTCATGTATGTGTTCCTTTTACGGAAAATATCGGTTTTTCATACATAAAAACCGATAATTAATATAAGTACATGTATATTATCTGCTAAAATACTGTGTTCATGCCGAATTATCAAGAAAGCCATATTAATGATGGATGGACTTAAGCTTAACTTTATACATCGTGGCATTGCTAGTAATCATTGGCCCACGTGAAATAATGCATGTCTGAAAATTTTCACTTGCCCGGGGCAAAGTGGATGGGGCAAATGTGTTACATAGTGATTCACTTTGCACCGGACGTCCGGGGCCAAGTGGATTTTTAATATTTTTTTCAAGTTCATATCATTTAATAAAAATGATTGTATTGAGAAACATTGTTAGTGTCATTTGTTAGTGGTAGTCCCAAGGTAAAAATATGAACCAAATGTTTTGCTTAACTTTACTTTGTAATTCTGTTCGGGTTGTTCTATTTTTTTTGGTCCACTTTGCCCCGGGTTCCCCTACAGCCCTGTTACCATTTAATAAAGGACAGGAGTAGGCGAGTATCGGGTCGTACATAGCAACAAGAAAAACAATGTTAACGGTCGAGAATCGAGAGGAGAAATTGTGCAGATGAGAATTGTAAGAGAGATAAAGTATTGATGGAGAATAAATAAAGAAAAAAGAGCATTCACCGAATCTGACCATGATGAGGCTACAAGGCTAGACAGGCACATAATAATGACAGGGGAGGGGAATATAAATATTATTTAACATACTTTTATAATCAATATAGATACGATATAAAATTTACAAATGTCCTATTTTCCCCGATATGAGGCGAAGGGTAGCCCGAATACAAAATATAATGATATTTAACTGTATTGTGATATAAACATTTACATGTTCTCGGGGTTTCAGCCCCCCACATTAAATATTTAATATCGGACCTCGTAGGCCTATGTAGTGAGTGTAAGGTGTTAGACTCATTTAATTTCAAATAATTCGATGCTATTTTGTCCTTCCCATATTCCCATTCTTGTTTACTAGAAATAGAAAGAAAAAAAAAAAAATCTTCTCATCTCAAACAATAATAAAGGGCAGACTTAGTCATGGACGTGTTGAATCAGCATTTGCAGTGTTCAGTTATTTCACTTTTCAACTTATTTTCCCTGCAATAAAGAGTTTAAACCACATATCTTGGAAGCATCAGAAATCGCTTCATGTATAGCAAACATGTTTCATTAACTAACCTTGTCCACTAACACTGTACATTGTGACAGCAACAAGAAATAATGTCGAGATAAACATCTTCCCTCCACACAGTCCCGACATGATGTATCCTGATACAATTGTCAAAACTATGGCGTCAGATGGCGGGCTTCGTTAGATCAACGTAACGGTGTGCTATATCCTGCAAAAAAATCAAAGTAAAGTAAAGATGATTTACGGAAATCTGTATTTACATACATACAGACATAATTATATAATAAGATGTGAAGAGGGAAGGATGTTGTCGTTGTTTAAATCCAACAGATTTATCATGTCACGAACTGTCGACTTACTTTACGTCTAAAAATCAAGCGAAGTACTGTACGTCGAAAATTTGTGATCTGAAAAAAACTTGTTAGATTAAAAGCAATTATCTCCTTTTCTCCGTTTATTGCGACATCTTATGGCAACACGTGGACCAATTGTCAGATATCGTATCCGGACACCTACCCCCTGGACACCCCACCCCGGATATCCTCCCTCAGTCAACTACCCCCTAGGGCAACCACCCTCTAGGACGACTACCCCCAGGACTAATACCCCCGGACAACTACCCCCAAGGACAACTACCCCCTACGACAACTACCCCCGGACAACTACCCCATAGGATAGGTGTCCGGGGGTAGTTGTCCTAGAGGATCGTTGACGTAGGGGATATTTGTCTGGGGGTAGTTGTCCGGGGGGAAGTTGTTCGGGGGGTAGTTGTCCTATAGGGGTATTTGTCCGGGGGTAGTTGTTCAGGGTATAGTTGCCCTAGGGGGTATTTGTTCTAGGGGGTAGTTGTCCCGGGGTTAGTCGTCCTAGAGGGTGGTTGCCCTAGGGGGTAATTGTCCAAGGGGGCAGTTGACTGAGGTGGTTATCAGGGGTTGGATGTCCAGGGGGTAGGTGTCCTAGAATCGTTACATATATATAGTATATGTGTTTGTTTGTGTGTCTGTGTGTGAGTGTGTGTTCAATACCTTCCAGTGTTAAGATACAGAACATTATTACGGATTTATAGAGGAGGAAAATTCCTCAGCAATCGAGGTAAGTAGGTTGGCGTTGCATTTACAAAAGTGGGAAGAACTAGAAGTGAATATGAATGTTAGCAGGTAACCTTGATGTGTGTTTGGGGTTTGTGTGTGGAAGGGGGCGTGGGGTGTGTTATTATGCAGAAGCGGATTCATGTGGGGGCACAGCCGTCCCGTGCCCCCCCCCCTCCCTTGGCGGCAAAAAAGAGAGAGAGAGAGAAAGAAGGAAGAAGAAAGAAAAGGGAAAAAATAATCATGTATATGGCACATATCATGAAAATGTCATTCTCATTTTCAGTAAACCATGTCACGGCCATGCGAAGAACAGCCATTGGCTGAAGTATGCCACCGTGCCAAAATAAAATAAACAAACAAACAAAATTCAAGCGATATGAGGCGAACAACATCCATCCAGAAAGAAAGGGAAAAAAGATAAATCAATAGGTGCTCTGCTACGGTACGCGCAGAGGCGGCGCTCCCGAGGGGGGGGGGGGGGGGGGGGGCGTAGGGGCAGGGGGCGGGCACAGTGCCCTCCCACTTTTTCAAGTTCCCTAAAAGTGCCCCTTTTTGCATAGGAAAAGTGCCCCTTTAACTTTGTAAGAAGTGCCCCTTTTTACGTTGGGAAGCTACCCCTTTTACTTTGACAAGTGCCCTTCCCCTTTCCAACTCTGATAAGTGCCCCTTTTATTTTGACACGTACCCCTTTTCCTTTGACAAATTCCCATTTTCCTTTGCAATAAGTGCCTTTTTGAATCTCTAGTAAGTTCCCCTTATCAGGTACGAGAAGCGCCCCTTTTTCACTTTTGATAAGCGCCCCCTTCACCTCTGATAATTGCCCAATTCAAATCTAAGAGGTTCATATTTTTCTTTGACAAGTTCCCCTTTACCTTTGTAAAAATTGCCCCTTCCCCTTTTAATAACTACCCCTTTTTAACTTGGATAAGCGCACCTTATATTTTCACATGTGCCCCCTTTCCTTTTTAATAAGTGCCCTCGTTCCTTATGATAAGTGCCCCCATTTAAAAAAGAGCCCCTTTCCCTTCTCATAAATGCCCCCTTTTCATCTATGAAAATCGTTCCTTTTCATTCTCATAAATGCCCCTTTTCATCTTTTGTAAATGACCCTATTCAATTCTGAGAGATAATCGTTTTACTTTGACAAGCGCCCCTTCGGCTCCTGATAAGTGCTCTTTTCATCTCTTATCAATGCCACTTTTATTTTGACACCTCCCCCTGTTCCTCCCTAATAAATGCTCTTTTTCCTTCTTATAAGTGCCCCTTCCCCCCTCTTCCTAAAAGCCCCTTTTCATTCTCATAAGTGCCTCTTTTCATATGTATGGCCAGTGCCCTTGTTCAGATGCGATAAGTGCCCCTTTTCACCTCTGATATTTACCCTTTTAACAATGATATGTGCCCCTTTTTCCTTTCTAATAAGGAACTTATCCCTTTTTCATAAATGCCCCTATCAAAATCTGACTAGGCTTTGTGGCGTGCGCCTGTATTCCAGCTAACAGTGAAAGTTACAAACTGATTCAGGCAAGGACGTAGGTTCGAAACTGAGTCGCGTCTTTCGGATGGTGACGTTTAAAGGTCGGTCCCTGAGACGTAAATAATCACATCTGATTGATACAAGTCTGTAAAAACCCAATACACACACACACACGCACACACTGATGGGTGCCTTTTCATCCCTGCTACGTGCCTCTTTTTGTAGGTGTAAGAAGTGCCCCATTTCACCTCAGATAATTAGCCTTTGTACTCTGACACGTGCTCCTTTTCTTTTTAAATAAGTGTCTTAACCATTTCGATAAGTGTCCCCTTTTCCTCTCATCATTAAACATGCCCCTAATTTCAAGCGACTAAGAGCGATTTCCCCCAAAGCTCGCTTGCTACGCTCGCTCGTAGTTATATTATAATTATGTAACTTATATCAAAGGTCGTTTCAGTCTTGAGAACGTTATGAGAATGTGCTTATAACCCTATCATGATTGGGGTTTTCTTCTTTATAAGATGTAATTTTTCACACTGCGACCTCACAAAACTTAAATCTTTTCCTCACTCGCAAATGAATTTTAAGACCATCAAACCCAACTGCAAAGTATGATGCTAAAACAATATCTTGTGCTGTGTACAAAGTGTAACAAATATTGAAATCATCTCTGATTATGTAATCACAATGTATTAAAGTATATGCCGATGTCTAAAAAATTGTATATTTTCACTTTGAGATTTCCCCCTTTTTGTTGGTGCCCTCCCACTTTGGAAACCGCTCCGCCGCCTATGGGTACGCGGCAGATCACCTAAAAAAAGATAGATTCTGACGAAATCAATAAGTGTTCTGCTACGCTGTATAACACAACTGGTTCAGATGTAACAAGCTATCATTAAATTTTAAGAAAACAAACTTAAATCTTTTCCTCACTCGCAAATGAATTTTAAGACCATCAAACCCAACTGCAAAGTATGATGCTAAAACAATATCTTGTGCTGTGTACAAAGTGTAACAAATATTGAAATCATCTCTGATAATGTAATCACAATGTATTAAAGTATATGCCGATGTCTAAAAAATTGTATATTTTCACTTTGAGATTTCCCCCTTTTTGTTGGTGCCCTCCCACTTTGGAAACCGCTCCGCCGCCTATGGGTACGCGGCAGATCACCTAAAAAAAGATAGATTCTGACGAAATCAATAAGTGTTCTGCTACGCTGTATAACACAACTGGTTCAGATGTAACAAGCTATCATTAAATTTTAAGAAAACAAACTTAAATCTTTTCCTCACTCGCAAATGAATTTTAAGACCATCAAACCCAACTGCAAAGTATGATGCTAAAACAATATCTTGTGCTGTGTACAAAGTGTAACAGATATTGAAATCATCTCTGATAATGTAATCACAATGTATTAAAGTATATGCCGATGTCTAAAAAATTGTATATTTTCACTTTGAGATTTACCCCTTTTTGTTGGTGCCCTCCCACTTTGGAAACCGCTCCGCCGCCTATGGGTACGCGGCAGATCACCTAAAAAAAGATAGATTCTGACGAAATCAATAAGTGTTCTGCTACGCTGTATAACACAACTGGTTCAGATGTAACAAGCTATCATTAAATTTTAAGGAAACAAATTATGTATTATTCTAAAAGGAAAATAATTCCATCAAACAATGACCCGATAAGAAATGGAAATACGATTATTGAGAAAACGTATCACTTGACTTTCTTAGGCATTCTTATTCATGAGTCATTTTACTGGAATTATCAAATTGCTTATATATCTTCTGTTTTATCCAAGCTCAGATATTTTATACCCACCAATGTATAATGATAAACGATATACTTTACAAAAACGTGAAATACAAGTGATAAAAAAGAGTGACTTTCGTAGTCCCAGTCTAAAGTTAAATTAATAATTGAGAGGAAAACGACCAATATTAATTTGTTTTTATTGTAAAGACTTGGTCAGAGGCAATATGTCATTACACTTTCCTTCTGGCTCTCTATCTCTCTCTCTGACCCTCTCTCTGATCCTCTCTCTATCTCCCCCCCCTCTCTCTCTTTCTCCCTCACCCCTCCTCCCCCTTCTCTTTCTCTCTTCCCCCTCTCCCCTCCTCTCTAAATCTCTCCCTCTCCGTTTTATGTAATTTATACCTTTTTAATAGATCACTGGGATTTTCGAAGACTCTGTTTACCCGCAGTCCATCACTATGACCATTGTTTCCGGATGAGTATAGAAACATCATGAGACTTCAGAATTACAGGAAATGACACCCGACTCGTATCAGGCATAGGTCTACATTGTAAAAATATGGGGAAAGTCCCCAAACATGATCTGGCAAACAAAGTATACTTTCTTTGCTGCAGGCCTACTTGTGCTGGGCAGATGTTCTCATAGTTTGCAGACACAAAGCCTTGCCAGTCGCTGTGCGTAACAGTGTCTGCGCAGTGAGACAAGGCTGAGGGCATACTACAAAGGCTCTACTGAGCTGGTTTGATGCAGCAAGAGACTGGCAGAGCTAGTGTCTGTTCAATGCTTTAGGATTTGTGGTAAAGTGTCAAATAGGAGTTTGTGGCTGGTTTCCTTGAGTGGATTCCTTGACCACGACTAAAGTAAGAAGGGCATTAATACTCCGTTTATTAAAAATAGGCCCGCATATTAAGACAAAATCCCTCCGGTTCAAGTTTTGTTTAAAAAGACTATCACACTTTTCAGACCATCACACTAAATTTACTGCAAAGTTTTAATTTTTAGTTTGAATTTGAATGTATCAACAACATCAATTAGAACAAGTAAAACATACTGATTCAATCATGATAACATAATATATAACAATATATCACAAGATAAATAACATTAGACATGATTAAGATCCATTGTTTTCCAAAGTATGTTTTTATACAAATGCAAGAAAATTGACCTACTGTAGTTTTGCATTTAGGCGTTTAGGCAGTGGTCCATGTTCGTCGCCCCTTGTGCCATACATGTGCTCTATTACCTGACAGTATTCAATTAAGTAGTGAGGAAGATTGCCATTCCATAATTCATAGATGAATGTTGAGACAGATGGGAAATGAAGGTTGTAAACATTTAAAATTTTTATCTTTTGGAACAGGGGTTCCAAATGGTTACCTCTTGGGCTAAAGGTTATCGCTCTTATCGTCATTTTCTGGGTAAGAAAAATACAATAAGGGTTTGCATGTGGTTTCCCGTACTTCAATTCCATGCAAATTTAGGCTAAACCAGGAAGCTGTAATTCCTGGCTAGACCATCATCCATTGGCGTACGGTCGTATAGGAACCCTGCGGCATGAATGCAGTGCTGTACCGCAATGAAGTTTAAAATACATTTTTTATTGAAATGCCATGACTTTGCGCTGAGTTGCTGCAGAAAATATTTGATATATCGGCAAGCATAAAACAGTATCGCTCATGAACCGTTGCGTTTCGAGTATAAATTCAGCTTAATGGTGTAATGGACCGGTCAAGTGACATATACTATTTTGGATGCTCTAAATCCGGCCACGATTCAGTTTTAGTTTTCTGATATGGTCAGGGATTTAAATAGGACAGTCGGTAAAATTGTCAAACTTTTTCTTTTCAACTGTAGAGAAATAATGAAGCCAATATAAATGTGGACAAAAGTATACACCAAATCGCGTGAATTGAGTTTGAAATAAAATAATTCTTGAGCTAGGGACAACTGTTTCACAGACAATCTACATCAGATAGAGGATATCTTTAATACAATTAAGGAATTTGTTTGAAAATTGTGTGAGGGACAATACAAATAGGCCTATATAAAATAAAAGATGTATACAAATGTTAACACATCAAGATCTATTATAACATTATTACACTGTGTTACGCTATATTTCATTTATTTATATACTTTGTTAATATTTTGATTGTCATCTACCGCCACAGTGAACGACTTGTTCTAATTTGGTATGTTATATAGACATTCAAAACTTATAATTAACCTTTGAAAAAGTGGACCATTCAGAATCATTTATTTGTGCGTCCTTATTAAATTACAGTAAAGGGGGAGGGGGGTTCTGCGACTATCAAATCAACTCTACTAGCAAATAGTTTTGTGTATATAATTGTTTGTAGCTTACCTGTGTAGCCTCTGAGATGGAGAATCCTCTGTTGAAGCTTCAGGACTTCTAAAGACTTCAATTCGGCAGATTCGAGAAATCAAACGACGATCACTTTAAGTGAATTCCATAAACCGTGTACGTAAATACATGTCATCATAAATCGGACATACCGATGCCTAGTTTTCTCACTTTTTTCTAATCAATTATAATAATACCGATGTTTCTTAAGGTCATAAATTTCCGCAAGTGGTTATTTTTGTGTTCACATGTGATATATATCCAGAAATGCATTGTATTTATGTTCGTCCAATCAGATGTCAACGGAAATATGACTACACACATTCAACGTGATCCTATATAATACGACCACCGCTATAGGGTTTCATGCTTTCACTTTCACATGATGATCTTGCTGTTTCCTAACCTATGGGAAGCAGGAGATTACGCAGGAGATAACAAAAATGATTAAGTGGGTACTTTATTTCTTACTAATTCTCTTCCTTGTTTTCTGTAAATAGTAATTATTTTTATAATAGATATTATTTTGCCTGACAAGCAAACAATGCTTTAAGAATTGCCATTTTATTTTATTTTTCCGCCCTTCTCTCTCCCAACATACGTCCTGTTTCTCCCTTTCTCTCTATACTTCCTCCTGAAACTCCTATAGAGTACCGAAGCTGTGACATCATGAAGATCAATTTTTCGAATTTAGAAGGAGAGCGAGAGAGTATGAGAGTGAAGGGTAATACAAACATTGAAATAGAGAGAGAAAGAGAGAGAGGGATAGAGAGAGTGGAGGAGAAAGAGAGAGAGAGAGATAGTGGGCGAAATCATTACCATACACATATTGACTCAGACAATACGTCGTAATGGTGCAAGGTCATTCATTTTAGTAAACACAGAAACATCACAGTATTGTTTTCATGTTCGTTTATTAGCTTCATATAAAAAATCAAGCGAAAACGGAAGAAGGAAGAAAATCGAAGCGTTCTCTGTTTGATCATTGTTGACGGCTGTACGTCAAATGTGCTCCTGTGAAGATTTCCCTGCAATCAATTTCCTACCGAAATTGAATTCATAACGCAAATTCTGGAGGACTGTATCCCAACCGCAACCATATTGGTTACTCAATGAAGACAATCATGTCGGATCACCAATGCAATGTAAAAACATGCAAAATTTGACAATAAGGACTATTCTTGTTTGTTTGTTTTACCTGACAACAAGAACTCTTTTGTATGCTTGTAAGTAAGCACCCAGTGGATCAACGGCTTTAAGTCATCTCCGAAAGCCCGTGTAATGAGGATTAATACAAACCAAAGGGCACTAGCGCATCGACTTGGTTTCAAACCCGGCACCTCCCGGTTAAGAGACCCATGCTTTACCACGGAGCCATAGCGCCTCCGTATTCTCATTGGCAGAAGAAACGATAATTCGATCAAGGATGGAAGGGGAAAGGGAATACCTGGTAGAAAATATGGACCACATTGGTAGCAGCATCATGAATTGTTTCCCAAGGGGTTATAATTTCACCTCCCATAATTAAATATATAAATCTTATATTCTCATATTACTATTTATGTTTCATTCATAATATTTGTTAAATTAATTGGTGAGATTCTCAATTGAATCTGTACATAATAAAATGATGCATTCGTTTTCCACGTGAAACATAAAACTATCTGTTTTATTTGCAGCATACGTATAGGTTACCTTCATTCCAATTATACCATGCGAAATAATCATAATGTACATCATAAACATATTTAAAAAATACATCTTCTTCACTCACTCGTTAAAAGAGAAATAATCCTGTTACACAAAAACCCTCCAGTTAGAAATCCACCGCCAACAGTTCGAATAATGATAATCAACTGAAATTCAATCAACTACAAGAAGATCGGTAACAGAAGAAATAAGTGATGTATTCATAGAATGGTCGGAATAAACTGCTATAAATGCATCGAAAACATACTTGAATGTGTGATTTGTTTACAACTCTTTGGTCCAATCCAATATCTATCAGTTCTACATGGTATCTTCACCAATCTGTACCAGCATTATCATACGAATCTCTAGAAAATCTCTCCGGTAGAGCTAGCCTCCTGTCTCTGGATTTCCGCTGGAGTCCGAGTTGGGAGCGGGCCGTCCTTCAGGTCTGCTGAGATGTTCTGGAGCGTTGTGCTGGGTTGTCCAGAACCGGAACTGACCGCAGAGGGCGTCGTGAAATATTTAGGTAAGCAGCATTTGAACTGGGAACGCCATGCCATGCGCACCTGAGGCTGTCTAACGCAATACAGCATGAAGATGAAAAACCCCTGAAGAGAATTCAGTACAGTGAAGATTCCTTGCACAACCGCACTGGCTGGTTGTATGATGCTCAGGTAACCAAGAGACCACGTGAGACCCATTAGAGTCAAGATGCAAACTGCGTTCTGGAAACGTCGAATCCGCTGGCGCTTCTCCGTCTTGTCCAGGTGCCCTTTCATAGTTTTGTTTAGTCGCATGAGGACCCGAACATAGATGACAAAGTTGAAGATCATGACGACACCAATAGGTATCAGGAGACCACCGATCAGAGGCCAGAATGCAAGGAAGCAACTATAACACAAAATTTAAATGAAATAAAACATCATCTTGACAGATTTATATTTCTGAATTGAGTGTATAACACGATTACCAAGACTTGAGATAAATGTGCGTCACCTTTAGAAATGTGCAAACATTACACTGACATAAATATTACTAATATTAATACAAATATTAAGCATGCCAATGTTACATTGAGAAAGCGCCTTTCCATTATATACTAAGCACATATAAAAGAAATACTTACAAACAAACAAAGAGAGAGAACATTATCGTACGAATCTTTACAAACGGAGAGGAACATTACAACAAATTATAAAAAGAAGTGTTTTCAGACACCTCTTGAAAGCAGTGAGAGTATGGCAATCATTTAGTGGAGGGAGTAAGGAGTTTCGACCCTAAATTATATAGGCGGTACAACAGGCTCTTGAAATGGCCCTTTACTTGATTTTCAAGTTCTTTGCGATCGTGTTAACTTGTGATGCCAATATAATTGGATGGGTTATCTCTCGCAGAGTGTCAAAGAACACGAAATTCGCCCGCCCCCCCCCCCCCCCACTCCGAGAACGGAAGGACCCCATGCGTGTTACCAAAATGTCCTTTTCGTAACAAAAGAAAAAGGTCGACCATTATTGACTTTACACACCGGACTTTTGCTGAAAAAGGGGGGGGGGGGTGCTGAAAAAGGCTCGTATAACAAAAGAAAAAGGTCGACCCGTATTGACGTTACACACCGGACTTTTGCTGAAAAGGGGGGGGGGGGGAGGGGTCGCTTGGAACACGCATATATATGCGTACCCTAAAAAACACTGAGTGGCGGGGGGGGGGGGCGGGGAAATTCGGTCTGTCACAACAACGTTAACTTTGTTCGTGTCTCCTTAGATCAAGATTAATGTATCTTGATCTTCGGAGTAGATCAACAAGGTGACACATGTAGGGATTTGAGAGAGGATCACCAATTTGAGAGAGGATCAACAAAGTAATATTAGGTTATAAAATCATGTCATAAAATCATGACAAAAAATAATAACAAAGTACATATACAAAATGTTATACGTTTCTTGATAAGAAATCGATAATTTCACCATTCAGTTCTTTGCGCATGCCCATATTAAGTACTAACATTCACATATATGTATAACGTTCAAAGCAAATCGCATTTGAGATATAAAACACCATTGTTTTCATAATGCAGAAGTGATTCCCCCTGCACTACCTTTGACAGCAGAGGAATACAAAACCCGATGTGTTAACAAAAGATATTCTGCATGACGAAACTTACAAATCTGTCTGTGCGTAGTGTTGTCTTGAAGCAGCTGCAGTAATACCGACTATTAACAAAGGGCAACCTACAAAAAGAACAAACAATTTGAGAGTGGTCAAGTTTCTATTCGTCCTTTTCTTCCTCTCCCTGTATATTTCTTTCATTTTCGTCTCTCAGCAAGTGACCTACATATATAATGAAAATTTGCTCATCCTTTCAGGCTTCGTTATTGATTTGTACTTTTTATTATGTTTTTAAGCTTGAACAATTTCATTGAATTAGTTTATAAGGTGTAGTAATAACGTTATGTGTCTACTTGATTGTATGATTTTATCTTGTTTTAATGCATATAGTTTTAATGGATTTTCAGGGCCCTATGAAAGACCAACTTTTGTTGAATGGGATACCCTGAAGAAATATAAATGAATGAAATAACTAAAATGAGATGAAATAAGCGAACGGGAATATCTCCAGAACAGTTCTACAACATATAAGGGGCTTCAAGCAAGCCCTTCTTTAAATTGTATTCCCTTGCCAACACTCATGATAAGTGTGAAATATAAATTTCCTACATTAACTTTTCGGGCGAGGAGAGGCGGTCGGTGGAGTCATGTTATAATAACCGCTTTATCGGTGCCCCGACGGGCATACACATCTTCGGAAAACCGAGTATAGCCAAATACTCGGTAACAGCGAATAACGCACAATGAATATTCTGCCCTCTCGTATATATCAATTACAAAAATAATGCTGTGGATACATTTATTTCATATGTTTGCCGACGGAATGAGGGAGGGACATCCCATGTCCAATCTTCTCCTTCTAGTGACGCCCTTATATTAATTCATGGAGCAGATGAAATCTTACCCCATGCGATCAACGAAGCTTTCTTCATAAACCGTGGCAAATAATAATTTCGGACCAGTACGAGGAGATTATGCATGTTGTAGCCCTCAACGGCCATCCAGAAAATAGATGCCAGGATGAAGTATTGGAGGAGAGCAGCCAGGATTGCGCAAGGGAGAGGGGACAGCTCAGTCTCATGTCGTTCAGTGTCCACTGATATCATGACTATAAAGACCACATAGAGTCCTAGTAAGGCACAGCAGAGGGATAGAAGAATCTGGTTGGGTTTCCGGTCTCGAAGCTTTCTGAGAGATGAGAAAGAAAACCAGAAGATACTCTGTGAATGCTGCATTATCATAATAAAATAACTAAAATTCATTAACAAATTTACCATTTCCTTAAATCCTCTAAAATGACCTTCAACCGAACATGTGGAAGTCTCAAGCTGACTTGGAATAACTTTTTTGAAGGAGAGTATTATTTGATTTGTTTCAGTTAGGGTTCAGGTTAGGGTTAGGATAATCACATTCTTTTATCATTATGTTAAAAATCGTTGACAGCTTTATTCCGAAACAATCTACATTGGAGGCGATCGTCATCGTATTAACATGTGTTGGTTGTTATTTTACCTGACTGCTAAGAAAGCATAAATGCTTGTATACGTAAGGAACAATACGGCCGACGGCTTTAGGTCCTCTCCGAGGGACCTGGTAATGAGGATTAATGCCTTACCAAAGGGCACTAGCGCATTGCCTTGGTTTCAAACCCGGGTCACCGGATTACGAGACCACTGCTCCACCGACTGACCTATCGCGCCCCCTCAATTTAGACATGTATTTCTTTTATTAAATGTTGATGTCTATATTAAATGAAACAAAAACGAATATAAATTTTAAACGGATTCAAATTCTTCTCCATGTGCTGAACATAAATGGATTCTTATTATTTATGAAGACAATGTTGTATAATATTTTGGCACTTGATAATGGTACTCACTTGTTTGTGGCATATGTAAAGATTGTCATAACAAGGCCCAATATTGAAATCAGGCAACCAACATAGCTAACGATCTTGAGGATGAAATCTGCCTCAACCGATAAATGTTCTCCTCCATAGATATCCTATAACGGAAAGAAAATAAAGGTTCGAAATTAACTGAGAAAACATGACATTGTTATCTATTCTGAAATCGTCCACTTAAACACAAGGTAAGCCCCTATTTAGGGATTCAAATTTCAAATCTCACGTTGAACTTATAGGCGTAATAAAGAAAAATGATAAAACAATAATTGGGTCTTATTTACTCCGAGTAGCTTCATTGGTATTGCACGCTGATTCATTATTCGATGGAGTGAAGAATTAAACATAGGAAAAGCTGTATTTACCTAGATCAAAGAAATAGAATCAAATACATGATTTATTCTAAGGAAAAAGAACCTCGTATGTGTAATAACTATTATTATCACCCCAGTGTTTCCCGGTATTCAAGAAAAATCCCTGGCTTTAGAGGGACAATGTGAGCACCTTGTCCAATGATGGAAGCACAGGAAAGGATCGAATCTTGGATACGACCTCTCGTATGTGAGTCAATAGTCTAGAATCTAGACAATTTAATAGTTTTAATATTAAATCTCCTCCACCTTGATCTCCGCCTACTTTCTGCAAGCCGAAGATGACGTGATCTCTGAAAAGCCTGGGCGTCCGAGTTCGTTGAGTACGCCATCTTCAGCGGCTTGCAGGACATGTGGGCGACAGAGGTATGAAATAAGAACCGGCCCGATTATTGACTAGCGAGTCACGGGCCTTTACTAATAGATCACAGTGCTCTCAGACTAATGAAAGACTGGGACAAAATGCTGATGGAAATAAACGAATCCGGACCTCTAGAAAGAACAGAGCCATTAAATGAATGGTTCTGAATAGAGCGATCCATCCGTATTAATTTCTAAGTAATTATCATTATTTTTTAATTTTTAATAGAAATTATGTATGCATGTACGTTTTTTATACGGACAAAACCAAACAAACGCCAAAAATATTTAAGAAAAAATACCCACTTCGTAACATTTTGATAAGGACACGAAACTTTGGGTCACGACATTTTTATTTTGAAATGTAGTTGATAAACCGTAAAATAATAACAACTTTAAAACTGCTGTAAAAATTCGTGCACAATTAATCAAATGATTGAGTCACACGTGGGACTTATTCGTATCTTGGTTAATAATTTATTTACCATATACGGCAAACATGTCTTTTTCATTTAAGTTATTTTTCCCCATTCCAAAAACAATCAAATACAAATAATGTACATTATGAAAATACAAAGAATACATACCTAAACAAAGCAAGTAAGCGAGAAAGGGGGAGATAAGATGATAAACCAGTATTTGGAGGGAGGGGATACAAATGCAAAGTTGCTTGTCGGGGTAAATCCCCAAACTAATCATATCATATTGATTTTTTTTATTATAATAAATTTGTTTTGAAGCTTTGGAGTGATGCAGAGTTTAAAATGTTATCGGTTCATCAATTACAGAGGACTTGGCCTCTGTACCTCACAGTTTTTTGTCCTTGGGTAGTTTTAAAGAATATAGAATATAGTTTATGTAAGCTTCTGATATGGATGGAATCATTTTTATAATTATACTAGTCACTATACCTTTGAGGCAAAGACCTGTTAACATATTTTAGCATAAACTCTTGACTGGCAGATTTAGCCTGTTCAATTCAGTAAAAAGATTAAGAATGAATCAGTTTACATGAAGATATTTCGGACGAAGAGTTTAACACGTACCAAGAGAATTCCGAAGTTAGTCAGATGATTACACTCGCATTCAATCCTGTCACTGGTGTCATTACTCGTCTTGTTACATCCACGTTGGGACCAGGCTTTGTCGTCAAAGTCCCAGAATACACACTGAGCATTGGTCCCCTTCTGAAAATAAAGATAAAGTACAAATTAAACGGATTAATTTATTTTTTTCTCTAAAATGAAGTAAAATATAGTTCATTGTTATTGTAAATTGGTTTTGTTTTTTTGATGGATCTATGAAGTTCTCTGTTGCATTTGCAAATTATTGTTTATGCCAATCACCCTATGATATCACAGTCGAAGGTTTACACCAGATTCTCTTGATTTGTCTTACATATCCTCTCCGACTCTATTTCCTTACCTCTCTCTCTCTCTCTCTCTCTCTCCCTCTGTTTACCGTAGGTTTGTACTATTTGTGTATCCTCATGGACCCATTAATTCCTCAATCCATTTCTTCCAACTTTTAGTATTCTCTGCTTATTAATTCGTGTCATTTTACAACCTAAATTTATCCATTGAGTCATGCGATACAATTCTGTATTCGCTATAAGTTCAATAAATTAATTGTCCTATCTTCTTACGGGATTCAGAGGAGTAAACGATATCCTGACTGGTTCGCTCAGATCCTCCACCTTTTCGTTATTGATAGACGCCGATATGATCCTTGAATTCAAGGTTCGATTGAATTCCTCCTCATCTTTATTCAACTGTGCAATCCCCGTGTCCTGGAACAGAGATGGCACGCGATACGTCGTGATGACGAGACGCCCTCTGCGTCCAGAGAACCTGTCCGCTAAACCCGATGGGATGAAGAGTGTAGCCTGTGCCTGGGCAGCTTCTGGCTCTTGTGTTAGGTCACCTCT
The DNA here is from genome assembly GCA_035222895.1 of Strongylocentrotus droebachiensis. NCBI lineage: Eukaryota > Metazoa > Echinodermata > Echinoidea > Camarodonta > Strongylocentrotidae > Strongylocentrotus > Strongylocentrotus droebachiensis. The sequence goes on along the minus strand of JAVYIG010011491.1, from coordinate 20,886 downwards.
ATCCACCTTGAAGTCTTCGTCAGAAATGCTCTCACCGTCATCAGTTACAGCCATGAAGACAGTATAACCCTGGCTGATGTCCTCGGTGGTCACATCAAGTACCTGAAACGGAAAGACCGAATGAGGGTGTTTTTTTAAATATATAATGTGGAATCGCGACCAATAGCCAGTTCAGGTACGAACAGATAATTATTGACAGCTGGTCACAGAAACAGTCCCTGAAAAATGAGCCTGAAAATAGGCCAATGAAATGAATTCGCTACTGCTTACATTAGTCCGGCAGCCATCACGATATACCTTGTTTTAGGGTCTATAGTTTTTTTTTTTTTGGATTATAGTTCCTTAGACCATCAATTTGAAGAATCCGATTGCTGACACTCTGTCAGCCTTGAGCAATTTGAGATATGTGACGTCACACAAAATGGCCGCCAAAATACCCTTTTTTACCTAAATTAATGATAAAAAAATTGTTTACAGTATTTTGCTACATTAAATGTCAGTCAAATATCTTGATTTTTTTCTAGGATCATCACTAAATAAAAATTGACGATGTTGTATGATAAAAAATGGCATATAAATTTGCATAATTCAGATTGGCGCCCTCTATAGACACGTTAACTTGCAAATTTTAAATGATGGCCAAATGCCAATTTCTAACATGAAATTAACATTTTTTATAAGTCAGACGCACTGAATACAATAAGTAAAAATTGTGCACCACATTTTGGTGTGATTTTTTTGTTATTTTGTACTTTAAAGGTAAAGATCAGTTTTGGAAACGCCCCCCTCTCAAAAAATGAAATGGAAGCTCTTATCACCAATCATGTGAAAGAATATGTTTCGACTAATACGTGATGATACAAATTTTGCCGAGAAACCGCCTACTAATTGATATATTTGGTAAATTAATATATCTATTTAGACCTGATAGATATCGCGCACGTGTCGCGTAGTCCCATATACATCCTTCTGTGTACAGTGCTTGTAACTTTACCAAGACTGGGCCAAATTTCTAATCGTTTTGATGATTCCAGAACCTTGCAGTACACACCAATACCTATAAGCTAGATGATCAACCTTTTCTGATCGATTCCACAACGTTTCTTTCACAATGCAATCGCATGACCATAAGTGGTCTTTATCTTTAATACTTGAAGAAAACAAGCTAGAATTTCATGCTCTCTGTCCCATAGATATGAGGTACCATATGGTTATAAATGCCCGTTTTCAGTGACAGCATTCCGAAATTTGATTTGTATTTTGAGGTAATACATTCTTTTATATGAACCTATCATGAAAAGGTTTCTCTCTTACAAAGGAATTTATGAGTTTAATAAAGCAAAATATCCACCCAAAATGACCAAACATGGTTACCTTCCAATGGCTATCATTTGCTGCTTTAGTTTGATCGTTATAACACTCGACAGAGGCGCGAAAACCACAGAAAATTGTGCATGCTAGTTTTGCTTTGTTGCATTGGCACCGTGATGATTTACATAGGCTTCCACTCGCACAAGTGCACCGTATTAACCTTAATATGTTGTCCGGTGCGAGTTGTACATTAATTTTGTAAGTACTGTGACAGGGATCAGGGATTTGGTTTCCTCTTCTTTTGCATAGCCATACTTTGTAGGATCCAATGATGTGGGTCGTGTGTCGTGACTGCAAGGCGTGCTTCCACACACATGTTTGCAGATGAGCTCTCTTGCCAACTGAGTCCAAAGGGAGTCAAATCTTCTGCTTCATCACTTTCAGCAATGCATGTACCCTTTTCAATCCCAAAGTATGCCCAAATAGTGTCGCATCCCCTCAACGCATGTCCTGCCAACATCGATGGAATGATATTTTCTAACTTGTGTACAGTGGCAGGAATGTCAATAACAGTTCGCTCTTTGATGACGCCATGATCATTGGCGTTCTAAGTTATTCATGTAGATAATGATGGACCCTAACCCTAACAGCCAGGACCCTAACATACCTTTTCTCATTAGCAGCAATTTGAATCGCTTGCTGTACTATGATGTTGTCTGCTTCTTCATGTGTTATGGAAAGACCTTCCCTTGGCATGACATCGCTGCCTGGTATCACTTCAACAGATACCTCATCTTGACCGGTAATGACCAGCTTGTGCTTTTGCCTATTTCTGAACACCTCATCATTCTGCAGAATCACGCATACCGGTATTATGATGTCGATCAACTGTAGTTTGTTGTCAGTAGTTTCTGGGAGGGAAGCAGTGAGGTGGGAAGACTCTTTTGGATGACTCTCGATTCGTCATGACTTCTAGAAACCCTGGTGGCACACCAACCAAAGATCATCAGATTTTAATCCAGAGTAGAGCACAACCATCAAACGGGCTGTACAAGGTTGCTCAAGTGACACGTCAACCTTTGTCAAATTCTTCAAGTTCGCCTTTGACCTGGTGAAAGCTTTCATGACAAAATATTCTTGATATTGACATATCTTCAACTTGCCTGCAGTCCTATTACTCTAGAGTAGATCAACTTGGTGTCATAGACTTTTGAATCCTCCAATGTTAATTAAACTACACCCTCCAAGTGGTTGAAAACTTCACCTACCTCGGCTCCATGTATTAAGCAACCTCTCCCTTGATCTCGAGCTCAACGTTCACATTGGCAAGGCAGCAACCAATATTGCTAGACACTCAAAGCAGGCCTGGAAGAACACTTTACTATAAACCACCAACACGAAAATGAAGATCTACCAGGCCTATGTGCTCAGCACTCTCCTGTATGGCAGTGAGTCGTGAACCCTGTATGCAAGTCAGGAGCGCCGTTTGAATGTTTTCTATTTCCGCTACTTGAGGCGAATCCTAGGCATCAAATGGCAGGACCACATTCCAAACAAGGATGTCCTCAAAAAGGAGGGATGATGACCATCTACGCTCTTCTATCACAACGACGGCTGAGATGGCTTGGTCATGTCAGTCGTATATGGAAGACGGCCGCATTTCAAAAGACATCTTGTAGGGAAAGTTAGCGACCAGAACCAGGACTGTTAGAAGACCTGGCCTTCGCTTCATGGATGTGTGCAAGAGGGATATGGAGGCCAGTGAAATCAACCCTACAAAATGGGAAGCCTATGCTTCAGACTGCCCCAAATGGAGATGCGCTGTGAAGACATGTATACAGAGGAGTGATCAGAAGAGAGTAGAACAGTGGGAGGAGAAAAGGCAACAAAGATGGCAGCTAGTCACGGCTTCAACAGCACATCCACACATGAAATTTGTCTGCAGCAACTGCAACAGGACCTGCCTCTCTAGGATTTGACTGTTTAGTCATAGCAGGAGCTGCACAGCAAGAAACTCTTGCTTGAAGCTGTTAAAAAAGAGGTACAATTGACGGTGTTCAAAGGGAGGGAGTTCCAGAGTCTTATTATATCCGGGAAGAAGCTCCTCTTTTAGACAAGCATTCAGGCAAAAGGAACAATTATCTTCTTGGAATGCCCTCTGTGCAGGGATGTTGATGGAGTGAGGAAAGTATGTGGAAAGTCTTTCAGCGGGTTGTTGATGCGAAAGATCATCACCACCTGAGCCTGTACCCTGCGTTCCTGTAATGTTGGCCACTTGAGCTGGTTTAGGATGGCTTCTACTTTGCTTGTCCTGCAGTTGTCATTACAGAAGGAGCGGACATAGCGCCGTTGACCCATTTCAAGCTTCTTGATGATTGCTAATTGTTTGAGTGTTAGGGTCCCATATAATTATGATGATGGCATACTCCATGATTGGTTGAAGGCGAGTATCGTAGCACAATTATTTAACTTTTCTAGGACATGGTTGGATATTTCTTTGAAGAAAGGCACGGGTGGAGTTTGAGTATTTGCTGATAATGTTGATATGTGGGTTCCAGCTGAGGTTTTTCTGTGACTCAACACCTCGATACTTTGCTATATTTTTGTCATCTAGGGTCAGTCCGTGAATTTGATGATGGATTTGCGTTTATTGGTGACATGTAGAACCTGACATTTATGTGGGATGAATTCCATCAGCCAATCACGCTCCCAGCGTTGCAGTGAGTCAAGATCCTCTTGGAAACGTTAGGCGTCTTCCTATGTCTTGATGTTGCTATATAGCATGCCATCGTCAGCAAAGAGCCTGACTGTTGGGTTTGGGGAGAGGTACGGTGGCAGATCATTAAGGAAGAGGAGAAACAGCATCTGGCCGATAACGCTGCCTTGCGGGATGCCAGATGTTACTTGGCTGGTGTTGGAGATGTGTCCTTCCAGTAACACCTGCTGGGTCCTGTAACTCAGGAAGCCAGAAAACCAAGCATGTGTGGGTTCCCAGATTCCATAGAATTGGAGCTTGTGTAACAGCTAGCCTTCCATGGGGAACCTTGTCAAATGATTTGGAGAAACCAAGGAGTGTCATGTCCAATTGGTCTCTGACATTGATGCCTTTTGCAAGGTCCAGGACAGCAAGGACAAGCTGTGAGACGCAGGATCGCTTCTTTCGAAAGCCATGTTGTGCATTAGACAAGATGTTGTGGCTTTCAAGGTGGTTCATGTTGCTGCAAAGAACGATGTGCTCCAGTACTTCACAGGTTACTGACGTCCGAGAGACAGCTTTGTAGTTCTCTGGCTTGCTACGGTCACCTTTCTTGAAGATGGGATCAATATATATAGCCATCTTCCATTTATCAGGTATGCACGCTCTGGTTAAGGGAGGCTTGGAAGAATAGAGGGAACACAGGTGTCAGTTTGGTGGTCAGAAGTCTGGCTGGGATTTGGTCAGGACCAGTGGCTTTATGAACATCAAGCTCAGACAGGATCTTCAGAACACCTGGTGGCGAGATAGTAATGTGATCCATGGTTGGGTAGGGGCTTCGTCCTTTGTCTCTCAGACTAGTCATATCTTCATTGCAGTTGAAGATGGATGAAAACTGATTACTTAGAATGTTCGCCTTTGAGAGGCTATCTGAGTAAGTCATTCCATTAGATTATTTCAATGGAGCCAACCCCGAAGCATCGCATCGCTTGCCGTTTATGAAACTCCAGAAACACTTTGGTTTACAGTTGGTGTCTGGGCTGACAATTTCTGTCAGGTACCCGTTGTAGACTTTCTTGGAAATTGTGTCATAGAATCCACCAGGTAATTTCTGTTAAAACGCATGCATCTGTCTGGTACCGATGCCAAATGCTTTATCATCATTCACTGACGCTGGATCAATGCTGGTCTAAATAAAGCCTATGAATGGAACAATAATGTACCGTAAAATCACTTCTAAGATAAATGCAGCACAATCGTAATTATTTCATGCATACGAAGCATATAATATGTGTTTAACGTCACGTAGATCTAAGAAATTGGCATTTGGCTGGCACACCTATTTTTATGCAAAATTAATATATTTATAGAGGGCGCTATTTCAAAATATGCAAATTAGCTTGTCATCTATGGCCGTGCAACATCACGAAAAACAATTTTTAGTGATGGTCCTAGAGAGATACAGACATTTGGCAGCCCAAAATTGTAGAAAAATCCTTGTTTTATATTTATTATACATTTTTAGAGAAAAATCATGTACTTTGGCGGCCATTTTGTATGACGTCACATATCTTAAATTGCTCAAGGCTGACAGAGTGTCAGCAATCGGATTCTTCAAATAGAAGGTTTAGGCAGTCATAATCCATTGAGAAATAAGAAATTGGCATTTGGCTGGCACACCTATTTTTATGCAAAATTAATATATTTATAGAGGGCGCTATTTCAAAATATGCAAATTAGCTTGTCATCTATGGCCGTGCAACATCACGAAACAATTTTTCGTGATGGTCCTAGAGAGATACAGACATTTGGCTGCCCAAAATTGTAGAAAAAGCCCTATTATATATTTATTATACATTTTTAGAGAAAAATCATGTACTTTGGCGGCCATTTTGTATGACGTCACATATCTTAAATTGCTCAAGGCTGACAGAGTGTCAGCAATCGGATTCTTCAAATAGAAGGTTTAGGCAATCATAATCCATTGAAAAAAAAAACTATAGACCCTAAAACAAGGTTAGGCCAATAATCTGGATTTGGCTGCCGGACTACATGAAGTTTTGTATCACTTATCTATAGAATATAAAAGTAATTAGACATTTCTAACATACATAACATAAGAAATGTGTGGCACAGAAATTATGGAAATATGAAAGTGTGCAATTATATCGGATAAAAGTGATAGTGCATGACAGATCTAGAAGCTAGCCTGACTCTACAAGAATCATTCCAAAATCAAAGAATTTGTGTAATACTTCAATAATTTTTATTGGAGCAAGTTATTCTTCAATTCGTGTATTGGTAGTGAGGGGAAAGGATACAATGTCAAGCGAACAGAGTACGTATTGCATCACGATCCAACTCGATATGACATTTTTCTTCAGTACTCGTTTGCACTACGGTCAAGGATCGATTCCCATGTATAGTTGGCTGTGTGACGTTTATAATTTTTGCTTTTGTCAGGTACTGAAAGCGATTTCGATCAAGTTTAATGATTATTTAAATTGGTTGAGATTCACAAAACTCTTTTCAGGCATGGCATACAGGAAGGTTCATTGAGCTGATAATCATTTTGTACAAACACCCAATCCCTCAATCGCTCATTTGAGTAGTATGACAGCCGAAGTAGAATGTCAAATATATTGGACATTTTCAAAACTTCTGTGTCCTTCTCTAAATTGAAACTACAGACGGTCTGCCCTACCTCAGCAGCGACATTGGTTTCCACAAACCGACTACTTCCATTTCCCACTTCTATGACAGCAAGCTGTGCTTCGAGAGCCAAGATTACACGGCTGGGTGAGCTATTCTCTCCCTCGGCCATGCCAAGCTGTTCGTCAGGTAAGGCTGCGATGTTATTTACAATTCCTACTATAGATTTCGCCACCTATTGTTCAAGAAAATGAAATATAGTATGAGTACCAGTAAATAGTTCTGATTGCATCGTGACACAATAATGCTGAGATCGTCCTTTGTAATTGACTTATGTAAGTATCTCCTTGACAACTCTAGTAATTACTGGACAGCACATTATGAGACGTGGAAAAGGGGACCGTAAACTTGTTTATTATCACTTCTAGGTATTAAATACCGGATAGTATAGCGTAGTAACCATACGGTGGTTCAAGCATTCAGCTGATAGAAACAGGTATTTTTCTTTAACCATGATTGAATAAATAGATCCAATTGAACTCGAAACAAATACCCACCTTTGTTTCTGTAGAATTTATTTCATTTATATTCTCGAGAAGTTCTGCAACCACATTGATACCCTCTAGGAAGATGTTCTGGCCCATGCGTGTGACGTCTTCCAACTCTTCAGCGACATTTGCTACGTTATCTAAGGTGATTTCTACCTGCGAAATCAAATGCAGAACTTATAAAACAGAGAGAGAGAGAGAGAGAGAGAGAGAGAGGAAGATTGACAGAGAGAGAGAGAGAGAAACAGAGAGAGAGAGACAGATGAGAGAGAGAGAGAGGAAGAGAGAGACAGGAAGAAACAGAGATAGAGAGAGGAAGAGAGAGAGAGAGAGAGGGAATACGAGCGAGAGAGAGAGAGCGAGAGAAAGAATAAGAGAGAAAGAGGAAGAGAAAGAGAGAGAAAGAGAAAGAAAGAGAGAGAAGGCTAGCCAAATAGGACTTACTTCTATAATAAAATGTGAAAGTTTTGTTTATACCATAGACTTTGGGTGTTCCTCAATAACTAAATATAAAGTTGTTTTTTTTTAATTTCAATTTAATTTCAGTTTCATTTATATCTAAATTCCCTTGCCAGTCCAATTCCATTACTTTTTCAATTTGATTCCACTTCCGATTTAATGTTTATTAGATAACAACGTCGTTTCAAAATGATGGTCCTGAAATTCAAAAATATACTGACGTTTCTTAAGATCTCAAGAATCTCTTCAGCAGTCAAGTTCTTTCCGCAGCCCACCTCTGAAAAACAAAAGTTATATATATATATATATATTAAATATTGATACAGATTTTTTTTCTCGGCCGCGTCATACCAAAAGACGTTGAAATACGGGAGGTTGCTACTACCTTGTTTGGCGTTCAACAATAAGGGATAGAGCAACGTCGATCTGGCGCTGCTCAGTGGCTGCCGGGCTCACGATCAATTGGGCAAAAAGAATTTCCATTTTCGGTTTAACTTTAAAAAAATTGAAGTGGACTTTAACAAATTATTATTATTATTATTATTATTAGCCTATGGATATACGCTACTACTACATTAACAAAGTTAAGAAGTCGTGGACTGATCGTGGGGAAAGGCCTCCATCCCGACACACAATGCTCTACAAGATCTGCTTTTAACTGGATTTCTCAATGTCCTTTAAAATCCGACTTAATTTATGATAATATTATGTCTTTGTTTCTTGAATGCTTTGATTACTTATAGACATTTGATAATGTATAATTATTTGCATAAATTACCATAAATATGCAAATGAGTGAATTTTTCAAAAATTTGAAATTATCATATTATACTATACACTTCACTTGACGTGCGTGCAAATTTTCGCGGATATCGACAGTTTCACGGCCGAGATCTTCAGGGGGGGCATAATGGCCCCCACCCCGGCCGTATTAAGACCTCAAATAGCCCGGCCTTTTTAGGGTTAAGGCACTGTCAGTGCCTTAAAAAGGACGTCACACGTGACTGCCAGTGCCTTAACAGGACGTCACACGTAGCAGTCCACTATGTCGACGTGCAAATTTAAAATTCCCTTTAATTGGGTAGAACATAGGCACGAAATCGTTTAAACTCACCGGTAAATGCCGTCTCCAGTGCAATGCAGATATCTTTAACTCCATTGTAACCAGAGTATCGAGAGATCAGATAGCTCGTGACTTCAAACCCAGGAACAGTGATGCGGATGGCAGGTTCGATGATGTCATCAATTGCGTCATTCAAAATCATCATACATCTCTCTACGTCGGTGAAGATATCGAAGAGACTCTCAAGAGCATCCCTCCCAAAGGCCCTCCGTTCAGCCCCTATGTGTACACACGAAATAGAATACAAAATATGTTAAAGAATGGAACAATCGGACACAACTAATATAGAGAGATACCAAACGAAAATTCCATGCGACGCAAATGCAACATAATGTCTTTGACTCTACAAGATGATGTAAAAACTTATATGCAGTATTTCAGAAACATTTTAAGAATTATGTTAGATAATATTATGAAAGACATATTGTTAGTCTTATGTGAAGCATACTTTTTGTAAATCCAAAGGCAAAAGTTACGGCTTCGGGACAGACAAAACAACACCATACTGAGTGTAAGCTTCCTGTCGGAAGGGGCTGGTCCAATAGCATCAATATACTATTGGGGTGATAATGGAAAGTCCGTATTGATCCTAATTGCCTTACCTCCATATGATAGAGCCTGTTGAATGGCCACGCAGAAAGCATCCCTGCTAGCATGTCCAAGCATCCGGGATCCCATATCTGCAGTATCGTAGATGATTTGATAGTAGGGTGATGTCTTGTAGATCTCGACACTTGGAAGGAACTCTTCCCAATCTGCACAAACGTAGGTGTCTGCTTGAGGAAGCACTGCGCTGGTCAGCTCAGCGAGAAACCTGATGACCACTTCGGGTAATGATGGTTCTAGAAACTGCTTGATGTTGGGACATACGGTGGATTGGTCGGAGATGTTCAAGCCGTAGAGGTCTTTGGTGATATTACTTAGGATTCCGATGAAATCAAACATATCTTCCTCCGCCATATCTGCTTGCCTCCGCCTCCTGTTGCCGTCGTCCGTGGATATCAAATCAGTAAAAACAGCTGTTAAATCATTACAGGAACTCTCTGCGTCAAAGACTGCCAGGTCATTGGCTGCTACAAGTACCTCTCTGCATTCTGGCTCATAAAAAGCAGAGAACGTGCGGAAATCGGGTATCATGGACTCAAGATCTGGCAGGATCTCAGTGCATCCGAAGGCTAGAGAATCAATGGTACGTTCCTGGATCCATACTCCCCCTGCGGCGTTGATGAAGAACTCGACAGTCAGATTAGTGTCTGGGATGAACCGGAATGGAACTGGGTCTGGTAGATCCACCACAGCTGGGGTTTGAAAGAAGGAGAAACAATAAATATAACAAAAATGATCGTACGGATTTTCAAGAAATCAGCTCAATGGCAAGTTCTAAACCCTATTGTTTATCCTTTAAGGCTTTTTTTCGGACACGGGGTTTTGTTGTTGTTAACGTTGTTTTTTGTTTGTTTGTTTGTTTGTTTGTTTGTTTGTTTTTTTTTTTTTTGGGGGGGGGGGGGGGGTTACGTGTATATGAAGGGCAACTGAGCTCTGTGTCATAACATATGAGACATGTGAAACGTATTGCACCTTATGTAAACATTTTTTTTTTTTTTTAAGCCGAAGTTTTGCCGTGCCTTGTCTGGACGAGCCGTTAGAAACATGTTCGGTTTACGTAATTAGTCACTATAATTGGCGCATTTCAATTTGTGCTTACATTTGATTTTCGAAAATATTTGTAATCGTGATAATACTACTCCGGTAATATCAATGTCATGGTTTGCGCCTACTTGAACTGTACCACATTCCCAGGCTATAGATCATTAGCAAAGATTACAATAATAATTATCACATGAAAATAAATCTAACTCAATATATAAGTTTACTAACATATTCAAATTTATGGATGTTTCTTTCCTATAGGGGACATATATTAGTGACGAATTATTTATTAACCTTTTATCTATGAATGAACTACAATACTTGGAATCCAGTCAGGATACGTTAGATGCTGCTATGTATGGTAAGCCTCGGGCAAGCTGTCAGGTTGTCAAGAACAACATTTGTTTAAAAAGTATGCATACGATTTGAATATGTTAGTAAACCGGTGCATTCATATAAGGAAGAGGCAGATCTACGATTTATGGTGCGTTTAAGCTCAATTTTGAAGGCAGAATGAGCGATTTGAAACGCTCATCGTAATCGCAGTTCCACGGTGTACTGTTTATGCTCACTTCTCTGGCTCCTCCAGGCAATTCTCGCTGGGTGGCCTTGCAGCTGGATTCGCAAAACTGCACTGCGCATGCTACGTAGACCCACTAGAGGTTCTTAAGACAGACATAGAGAGGGCCAAAAAATGATGACAGCCATCCATTTTTCACAGTTTTCATGTTTGCTGAGCTACGCCCCTCTAAAAAAGGTAATACGGTCACGTGGCTTGATGATGCATTTGACATCATTGCGGGCATGTCCGATTTGATAATTTTTATAATTTCATAATTAGGAATGACGAGATTGCCAGAAACGTACTGGGATTATCAAGTGCATATTATTTTTCGGATAAATGTCTTGTTTTCAATCATAGTTAGCTTTTGTAAAGAAATTTTCACAGGAAAGACGCCTGCAGTGCCGTCAAATGCGCCATCACCGAAACTGGGTTGTTTTTCTGCGCGTTCTGAGTCGTCATTTAAAAAAAATAGATTCGAGAATTATTGATGATTTCTAAGAAAAATCATTGTCATATTCGGAATCTCCGTCAAAGATTTATTCTACATGTCTTTTTTCCATTTTTTAGCCCGTTTTGGTTAGAGTGACCCTTTAAATCTGCATGTGCCGCCCCTTCTTTTTCTTTGAATGATACGATAAATGCACTCTCCTGATAAATAAGTGAATAAATAGATAATCATGATGATAAGCTTACTTGTGAAAGCATTCTCTACGAAGATGCAGAGCGAATCAAGGGGGTTCGGTCCTTGGAATCCCGTGTACTGGTAAAGCTGTTCATCGGTAATCACCATTACGTCACTACTGCGGATGTTGATGGCTGGTTCGATGACGTCATAGACTATGCCATTGGCCAGCATTGAACACCTGGCGGCGTTTGTCGGGATTTCTAAAAGGCTGAGAATTAAATCCGTTGAGAATGACCGTCTCGCTTCACCATTGTCACCTGTATTGAGACGAAATAAATAAAACAAAAATAAATATTCAAACAAACAAGAACCCAAAATATAACAACAGCAGATAAACAAACAAACTAAACAATAATTTGGGTGTGGTTAAATATGACCTAAGAAGATTTTAATCGTTACAAAGGACATTTAAAACTCATCAGGGAATAAGATCAATAATGTTGGAGTAATCTAAACAGCACTAAAGACACGTTATACTAGCTTCTCGTGCATATTGCATAATTGTGATCAAACCAATAAAGCGCAGGTTGGATTTCTGATATTGACAATAATTATAAAATACTTTGTAATCCTGATCGTTATTTGGATGGCAGTTTGGCAGTTTATCAAGTAGAAATCCCTCCTGAAATGGACTGATTTTTATCTTCTCATATACATTCATTATTATGACACGAGTTGAAAAGTTAGGCCCCAAATTGTAATGCCACAGGTTGGGTGTAAGGACATACAGGCCCGAATTCACAAAGGAGGGTTGTAGACAAACCTAGGTTTATGTGCGATTATGACGCGTTTTTGATGCGTTTTAGACCAAGGTTCAGACAAACCTTGGTCTGAAACGCGTCTAAAATCGCGTCATATGACGCACATAAACCTAGGTTTGTCTACAACCCTCCTTTGTTAATTCGGGCCTTAATGTCCGTATCCAGTACACGTGGTATCAGTAAAAGGTATCAATAAATCAAATCTTCCTTTCTACAGCAAACTTTTTACAATATAATGACCGGTACTCAACTTTATTTAATTGAAACTCTTACCTTCGATGGAGAGTGTTTGAGTGATGGCTTGACAGAGTTCCTCCCTGTTGTCGTAACCCACAGCTTGAGATCCTATACGAGCAAAATCCTCGATCAAAGGATACTCTGGGGAGGTAGAGTTTATCCCTAAGCCCTGGAGGAAACCATCCCAGTCTTGGCACAGTGGAGCTGCCTCGGGAAGCAACGCACTCAGGAGCTCAGCCCCGAAATCAGAGATGAGATCTTGGAGAGATGGCCTCAAGAAATTCTCCTTGACGTTGGTGCAGATGGTGTTGATTGTAGATAAGTCATTGATGATCATGTTGATGTCGATTCCATAGAGGTCTTTGGTGATGTTGGTCAGGATTCCAAGGATACCCAGGGGATCTTCCATGTAGTCAGGGTATTCCATGGTTGGTTCCGCTTGTCTGCGATATCTTCCATCACTGCCCAGGGACGTCAAGTTGGTGACCATAGTGATTATGTCATCACACCACCCCGTTGCGTCAAAGGCATCTAGATTATCGGAAGCTTCGATGACGTCATCACAGATCGGACCCCAATACAGACTTGACTGGTCTACCTCTGGTATTACCGAACCTATATAAGGTAGGACATCTCTGCAATAATAGGCCAAGGAATCAATGACACGGTCCTGTTGCCAGATGCCGCCAGCAGCGTTGATCTCATATTGGATTGTAAGCCCAGGAACGATCTCTCCTGGGTTGACGAATGGCTCATATTCCATTGCAGGTAGCGTAGTATTCTGACCCGATACTATGGCAACCAGCAAAGTGGTCGCAAGGACGGTTAGAAACGCCTTCATGGTAGACAAGCTCTTGGATCTAACGCTGTGGTGTTCTCTGATGAAAATTCACTCCTTAGTATCTGTATTTAACAAAAAATGGCACGGAGGACCGTGATTAGTAACTTTATACAATTCTTGTACGGAACTCCTTAGTTTATGCATTAAAATAAATAGTGTAGAGCAGGGGCGTACGCAGGGGGGGGGGGGGGTTATGGGGTTAACCCCCCCCCCTTTGGTATTGTTATGTATGTATTTTTGCCTAAAACCCCGCTTTTTTTTATATGGCAATGGCTCACTTTAAAAAGCTGACCTTACCCCCCCCCCCCAACGAAGAAAATGTCAAATTTTCAAATTTCGATACCCCCCCCCCCCAAAAAAAAAGTGTCCTCTTACTCCCCCCCCCCCCCCGCTTAATAAACAAAAAGTGTCCTCTTACGAGGCCATTGCTTTGTCACTGAACCATGACTGTTCGCAGCGGGGGCTAATGTAGGGGGCAGTTTCCATAAATATAAAAAAACACAGAAAATGCAATACATTTTCAATAATTTATTGCATTTTACCCCGGTCCCCAACATTAACAAATCCTCTGGGTGGCCATGCATTATGTCTCAAGGCATGGGCACACAGAGGATTTGTTTATGTTGGGAACTGGGGTAAATTGCAATAAATTATTGGCAAATTATTGCATTTTCTGTTTTTTTTTTTTATTTATGGAAACTGCCCCTACCCTAGCCCCCGCTGCGTACATTCATGGTTCAATGACAACGCAATGGCCTAGTAACTGTGAGGCCCCAGGATCAAAACCGTGTCGATGTGCTATATAAGTGCACTTTTGTGGGGCATTAATCCTCATAACTGTCATTTATGACTTAAGGGCGTAGGTCCCGTATTTGATAAGCATAGAAGCATACACATGCTAGCAGTCACGCAAAACACACATTTGCAAATTATTATTCAATACAATCTGAGAATGTATACTTTTATCTAGATCTATTATTTTTAAATTATTTTTAAAATAATTCCATAAATTGGGGTAAAACAAAAATATTCCACCTATATGAGCGACAGTGTAATATCTATGTTTATATATAAAATAATCAATTGTATTGGGATAGTCCTTCATCACGGTAAAATACAAGAACTGATCAAAATACAAATCCTTGAGAGTTCACTTTAATATTTACTTTGACCAGTTTCAATTTTATTTCTTCAGATAGTGCATTTAAAATTGTGAATACATTATGTTGCATTTATAACGGGACATCTATATATATATATATATGTAACCCTAAATGTATACATTAACAGGACATCTATATTTGTGGCAGGGCGCTCTGCTAGGGTTCGTGCACTGGTTTGGCGTTGCGGGGGTGGCATATCATAGCGTCCATGTTTGTGCAAGCACTGGCATTTATCACCTACACGTATTGTTCGAAAGGCTAACTAAAGCGTGTGAAACATAATTTATTCCATTGAGTGCATTCGTGTGTTTTTTTTTGCCATCAAGGTTCTGGCTCGTATTTTACCAGCTGCTCGTACCTTCACTTTTGTTAATAGGGACTTTTTGATTGAGATGACGAGAACACGACGAACGCCGACTGATCATGCGTGTCAACATACTCAACTGCCAGGTTGACTACAATTAGAAATCTTTCAGATCGACGATATACATGCATGCAGGAAGTGATGAACAAAGAAAGAGGACAACATATACAGTTCCTCATTCTATCCTCAACAATAGGCCACTTTCGTAATGTAACCAAATTTAATGCATAAGTCGTTGTAAAGTGCCTCAATACAAATTATTTTATTCACCATAATCCCAACTGCATACATTAGTTGTTGCCAGGTTGGACAAACGTTATGGCTTGACCTACCTAGCAACACTTAATATATGCAGTTGCATTATGACTATTGAAATACTATTATTCTTATCAGGTGAATAAAATAAATTGTATTGAGGCACTTCACAAAGACGTATGCATTACATTTGGTTACATTACGAAACTGGCCT
The DNA here is from genome assembly GCA_035222895.1 of Strongylocentrotus droebachiensis. Lineage (NCBI taxonomy): Eukaryota > Metazoa > Echinodermata > Echinoidea > Camarodonta > Strongylocentrotidae > Strongylocentrotus > Strongylocentrotus droebachiensis. The sequence continues at coordinate 5,363 of JAVYIG010011491.1, read as the reverse complement.
ATTGCTGTGGTAGAACATCCCTTCACTGCTATTATGTAAAAATGTGTAGAACAGGTAAATATGCATGTGACATCTGTTCTACACATTTTTACATAATAGCAGGGAAGGGATGTTCCTTTGTCTACCTGAGTAACTGTATATTTTATGCACACGCGGCATATACTAGTACCGTACTAGATTTAGGAAAATCAAGGTGACGCATTCTTGATCGCCGACTGAGACGACGTGACGCATGCGCAGTGCCTTAAAATGACGTCACACGTTACTGTAAAAGCTGTCGACGTGCAAATCTAAAAGTCCCTAATGTCTCCCATTATTTGTGTAGTCTAATCACGAGTGCAAATTAAACCTTTCCTTTGATTAAGTTTAGCATCTTTCTGTTGTTGTTGAAATTTTACATATTGCGTCACATGAGGTTATATTTAAAAACATAACTAATAATGGGCGATTTTAATATTAACCTTTTAATATTACTCTAACAACATAGAAAGTAATCAAACTAATAATAATCTATTATGGAAAACTGTAAAGGAACTCTTAGGCAAGAAAAATACAGAAATTAATAAATGTTTCTTAATTGATGAACAACAAACAACAGATCCAATTAAAATTTCAAAAGCTTTTAATGAGTACTATATACATGAAGGCCCTAATTTAGCAGGTAATATTGATTCAGGTGACATGGACTACAGTAAGTCCTTGAATTTCCCACGTGAAAATCCCTTATTTCTTACTCCAACCAATGTTTATGAAGTTATTAATGTGGTTCAACACCTAAATTCTACAAAATCTAGTGGCCATGATTGTATAAGTGTTCACTTATTGAAACAAATAATCTTTAATATCGCAACCCCCCTGACATATATATTTAACCTATCAATTTCAACGGGTGTATGCCCAAATTTGCTTAAAATCGCTAAAGTGATTCCTATTTATAAAAAGGACGATTCCTCACTAATAAGTAATTATAGGCCAATATCATTATTACCAAGTATCTCTAAAATTCTTGAACAAAATAATATATAAAAGACTTAATACTTTCTTACTAAAAAATAATTCATTGATTCCTAACCAGTTCGGATTTCGAACTGGTCATTCTACCGATTATGCAATTTTGCTTACGTATGATAAAATAATTGAGGCTTTTGCGAACAGTGAACATATTATTGGAGTTTTTATGGACTTGTCAAAAGCTGTTGATACGATTGATCATAAAATATTAATTCATAAATTACAATACTATGGCGTAAGAGGTCAAGCTCTCTCATGGTTTACTAATTATTTACAAGACAGACAACAATACGTATCTTTCCAAAATCACGAATCAAACAATTAGAGTACCGCAAGGATCTATATTGGGTCAATTGTTATTTATTATTTATATAAATGATATTATTGAAACCTCTTCACTCTTAAATTGTATCATTGTTGCTGATGATACGAGTATTTCTTACTCCCATAAAAACTTTGATACGCTCATAACACGGTTAAATTGTGAATTAATACAAATTTCTAGGTGGTTTAAATCTAATAAGTTATCATTAAATCTTAGTAAAACAAATGTCATTTATTTTAAAAAGACTAACGTACATGATTTAAGGAATTGTAATATCGAAATTGACGGCTTATACCTCTCATTGAAAAACAATCTGTAAAATGTTTGGGAGTCACTATTGACTCTCATCTTAATTTCAATGAACATATACGTAATATACATACATCAGTATCAAGGAATATTGGAATACTGTATAAGTTAAAAAAAGTTCTTTCTGAAAGATCTATGATTATATTATACAATTCTCTAATCTTATCACATGTGTTATATTGTAATATTGTATGGGGTAATTGTAGTTTAACAAGAATTAAATCCTTATTTCTTCCTTATTTACTGCATATATATAAATATATATATATATATGAATTGAACATGCAGGAATACAGAGATACGAAATACAGAGTGAAAACAGTGGAAAAAATATAAATTCGCAACGCAAGATGGAATACACAAGAGGCAAGGGTTTAAATTCATACACGCTTTCGATTTATTTTCATCAGGAAATGATCCCTTTACGTATAACCATTTATTCATTTAGTCATGCCTGTTATTGCTTTCCGGTTGGAAAAAACACATTCAGTATTCACAAAACAAAATATTCTAATGCCGCATTTATATACCGCAGATTTTGTTGACAAATCTACCAATGCGTAAATAACCATATGATAAAAACGTATACAACATATATGTATATATAATTATATAAAGGTAGTTTCAGATAGATCATTACGTCAGCGAGCTCCAGGGGGGCGTTTCACAAAGCCTTTTTTCAATGACAAAAAACAAAAATCAGTGACAAATCTGCTGATAGCCAAACAGAAGCAAGGATTTTAGTAGCTTATAACAAAAACTGTCATTTGTCACTGATGACAAGTTTTGTGAAACGCCCCCTTGATTGTTCAATCATTTCATAAAACCTCCCACATATATTATGGAAGAGAGAAAACCTCCTAGGAGCTCCATGATTTAACCTATACAGCTGTTCTCGCTTTCGCATGTCACAACTATCTTAATCAATTCGCTATGAAAGACAATTATGTTCATACATCTTCTTAGCACTTGGTTCGACCAAGATTAACTTTAATTCTGTGTCGTGTTCATACAGCGAAACATCCGGATCAGGATACGTTTCACAAACTAGGTATACATGAAGAGACGGGTAATTTTAGATGATGATGATGATGGTGATGATGATGATTTTAATGAGGATGGTGATAATGATAAAGATGGTGACAGTGGTTTCTTGTAAGACATATCGGCTTTTTATAGTTAATTGGTTGGACTTTACCAATTCGACAAATGATGCACATTACATGGATCTGGTCTAATATATTTCGAGGACTGTACACTGTTAGAACAAGTATTACAAATTTTAATCAACCACGGATTACCAGGTGAATCACACAATCGTTGGTTAAACTTTAACCAACAGCCTGTTGATTAAAATTTAACCTGTGGTTGATTAAAAATTTTAATCAATTATTGGTTAAAAAAATTTGCTCAATGTTGGTTAAAATGGTGTTGATTAAACTTTAACCATTTGTTGATTAAAACTTTAATCTTTTGTTGGTTATTTATGCTTTGTTCGGGGCTGATTCACATGATGTTGGTTAAACTTACATGGGTCGTTGGTTAAAATTGTAACCATTGTAGGTTAATTCTTTTTTGAGTCACACGATGTTGGTTAAACTTTAATGGGTTGTTGGTTACAGTTATAACCACTGTTGGTTAAACTTACGGGGGTTTGGAGGTCTTATCCTCGTGTTTGCAGGTAAGAAATTGTTTAATATGATTATCATCAATAAAAGATTGTAAGGAAGAAGTGAAATAAGGTTCTTGCTCAAATTAAAAACACTATGTGTCCAGGCCCGTAGGTTGTTGTAGCTCAGCCAGTAAGTGTAACGGATGACCTACCCAAATTGCATACACAAAGACGTTTCACTTTATGATGACATCTTATTTTATATTTAATTGTTTTAAACAATTAGATACGATTAGATTAAAAAAATAAGATTATTATTCATGCAAGCAATTTGGGTAGGTGATCCGTAATATTAGGCCTACACTTTTCCTTCTTTAATTGGGTCTGCCTCCTTCACGGTTGAAGATTGTTGCAGACTGATGAGTATGTGTGTGCTTACGAGAGCCAGGTGCACGGTGCAAGTAAAATGTTACTTATTGGTTGAGCTACGTACAGCCTAGGGGACACAAATCGTTTTTTATTTGAGCAAAAACCTTAGTTCACTTCTTCCTTACAATCTTAGAATTGATGATGATAATATTAAAATAATTTCTTACCTGAAAACACGGAGATAAGACCGTCCAAACCCCCATTTCTCAGGTCCTCGCGACAACCTCCATTGTTAATTTTGTCGCACGCGTAAACTGCATGTACTTTGCATGCGCTATAATATGCCGAGCGATCGCTAGCTACGCGCTTCGATATCGTTCCGTTGGGTCACGTGACCAGTACTTTAATCAACATTGATTAAACTTTAACCGGAAGGGGGCAATCATTCCTGTCGGAATTTTGTTTTTAATCCATGCTGGGCTACAATTTTTGCCAACGACTTAGACTTAACCAACATAGGTTAAAAGGAATAATTTTGATCAACACTGTTTTTAACCAACGCAGGATTAAAAGTCAATTTTAATCAACACTAAATTTTTAACCAAGGTTGAGCGTTTTTTAATCAACAATTTTTTAACCCACATTTTTTTAATACTTGTTTTAACAGTGTAGGCCTATACCATGTGAGTCCAAAAAACGTTTACACCTAGAAAATTGCTAATTATTTTTAAAATCATCTTTGAACAGTAAATTATTATACATGTTATGAAAGAGTGTTTTATCCCAAATCATTTGGTATCATATTTGTGCGATATGTGTTCACGCTTGGATGAACAGGAGGCATTGTTTGCGAGAGTGCAAAAATCGACTAAGTGATGCCTATATACAGTATGTATTATGTAGGGATTAGGGGAGTGAGGGAATGATTTAAATGTATCCAATAAAATGCATTGGATATGCTTTTTGCAGAAGCAAAGTCACACACACGCGCAAAAAAGTTCGTTGTTATTTGATATTAGATATTTGATATGTGTGGCATGATTTATTTTGTTAGGGATGTTATTTGGATCTGCAAAGACCGAATTAAAACCCAAATCCCAATTGTTTTATTCAGACATCATATAAGCAACTTTGGCGCAAGTCGATTTTTGCACTCTCGCAAACAATACCCCCTGTTCATCCAAGCGTGAACACATACCACACAAAAATAATACCAAATGATATGGGATAAAACACTCTTTTATAAGATGTATAATAATTTACTGTTCATAGATGATCTTTTAAATAATTAGCAATGTTCTAGGTGTAAATTTTGTTTTGGACTCACACTGTACATGAATTATTTAGGAGGTTTGAATAAGCCTATGATAAAGTCGACCTGTGAAAAACAAGTGCCTAGAGCCATTTAGAAAAGACTGATCATGTACATGTATAGTACTTAAGACCTGATGTATACATGTCCCTGAAGATTTTGAAATGATCATAATGGAAATATAGCATACAAAATATTCAGATTTAGAATATGAGGTCATTTGTTCCGGTTATTAAATGCAAACACTGAGAAACCTCAATTTTTTCATCTCTACCTGAACTCATTAATTCACAGCGAGCTAACCACGTTGTTATTATTAATTCATTTATTCATATGCCACATAGTTTGTTTACTGTATATAAATTCAGTATAATCACCCCTAAATTATTTCTACCATTGTTATGTATCGCTTTCGATTTCCAACC
>JAVYIG010011490.1:0-60361 GCA_035222895.1 Strongylocentrotus droebachiensis | reverse complement strand
TTTGGGATGAAAGTGTTTTTGTTTCATCCAAGTTTTAAGTAAAATAAATTCAGCTGCGTAAAATTAAAGATAAAGACCAGTTATGGTCATGCGATTGCATTGTGAAAGAAACGTTGTGGAATCTTATCAGAAAACGTTGATCATCTAGCATATAAGTATTGGTGTGTACTGCAAGGTTCTGGAATCATCAAAATAATAAGAAATTTGTACACAGAAAGATGTATATGGGACTACCCCTCACGTGCGCGACACGTGCGTTATATCTATCAGGTTCAAATAGTTATAACAATTTACCAATATTAATTAGTAGGCGGTTTCTCAGCAAAATTTGTATAATCACGTATTGGTCAAAACATATTCTTTCACAGGATTTTGAGAGGGGGGGGGGGGCGGTTCCAAAACCGGTCTTTACCTTTAAGTTCATACTCATTGGTGATAGGTGTTCATGTTTTAATACATAATAATGGCTCGTAGATTATGAACAAACCTTAAAGTGGACTACCAGTTCGTGGAAGAGCTCCTTCCGTCGCTCCTGAGCACCTTCGTGGAGGACACTAGAATCACGTTTGCTCTTGTGAATTCCGTAGGCAGTTAACAAAAAGAGAACGATGCTGACGAGGAAACTGACGGCGACAGGTACCAAGAAAGCCAGAACGATAGCCCTGGCTTGGTAGATCCAGCACGATGTCCCGATCTTGCCGTAGCGAAACATCGAAGGGTTCTGAGCTTGAACAATCAGACAGGGGACGACGATGGTGAGAGGAAGACACCAGCCGATGGTAAGGTAGACGATCAGACGTCTCTTCTCACCATTTCTCTTCGGTAGGAATGATGAGGATGCGAAGTGACGAACAAGGTCCCACGCCAGGATGTTCGTCCATGTGAAGACAGCGAGGAGGAAATAATGAGTGATGGTAGCTGCTATCGTACAAACAGTTGGCAAAGATATCATGTTAGGAGCGATGAACTGGAGCATCACCTATGGAAAAATAAGAATATTTATGATCCTTTACAATCTGCATCAAGAAATCTTCGACAGGTCATTGGACGCAACGTACAAGGGATAGTGAAATGTTATTTAGGTAGAAACCTTAACAACCGGACTTGACATTTAACAAGGTTGTCAATTTCGAATATACTGTACACGTATCTCAAGAAGAATTTCAGAATTTGTAAGCAAGAACGGAAAACTGAAATCTGCAACTGCACTGCTCCTGTTTTCAATATTATCTAAATTCAAACTTGAGAAGTTTAATCGAAGTACAAGGCCAAGTAAGTCAGGGGTCTTTGTCGAGAAATCTTAAAAGGCAGATGTGAGCTTTGAGAATTACATTGCATTTTGTCGGCAAATTAATTTTAAAAAGAATTAAGGCACACAGTCCTGGCACTAACTTGCGCAACAAAAAGGGCCGACACAAAGCTCATGATGGATAGGCCTTGGAGGTTCCTTAGAGGCTTGAAGATACAGTACGTGAGCAACGTCGCCAAGAGACAGATGGAGGACAGTACAAAGAGTATGAGGTTCAGTAGATTCTGCCCTTTGGAGTACTGGAACATGCTGACAGGTTCTGGAGGATCGGATCCAGTCCAGCAGAGACGGACAGAGCCATTCAGGTAACGAACGTAGCTCTCTGGAGGAAATGAGATGTCCTGGTATATCTGAGAGTGACAAGATTAGAAAGTATGACGAAAATACCGCATAATGTGAATTGTTTTTATGAAGGGAATAAATTATTGTTGGGGGTGGTTAACCTATAAGAGCAACAGTTTTCTTTAATATTTTGCACGGGCTACAATCCATGAACGTTTAAGATCATGTTTAATTAGACACTGGTGTATCATGACTTTGTAAAAGAAATCAGGTATGACATCGCTAGTTTGTCAGCTTTAGTAAACTAAATAAAAAGGTATTTTGCACCTACCAAGTATGTAACATTATCTCTCTCATTTTCGGTAATAAGAGAGTTTTCAACAACGATGTACGCGCAAGTGTCGATGTTAACAATCTGTCCGTGAAGCGAGAAGGACTGTTCTATGGAGAATTTCCACTCCCTTGAGAAACGTCTGTAATAAGTGTTATTTTCCCAGTACAATGGCGTCACGAAGGTGGTGTGATTGTACATGATATACGTTGTTCCATTGATGAGCACAGGTTCAAACAAGTCGATGTCGTCAGATATCCATGTCAGATTGGTATTGTTGCTAGTGGATAATTCATATTCAATGTCACACATTTCATAAATGATGATGTTCTGGTCCCGGCAACAGTCGCTCCGCTTCTCTCCCAGTATGCTTTCCGTGAAGCCTTCTAGTTGGGTCTTTTGTGGTGCGATGTTTGCTGGAAACACCATGAAGCTGACTTTACTTCCGTCATATTCCTCTTCCTTCAGTTCATAGATAGTGGTATTGGGATAGTTGTTATATGCCTGAATCTTTAGGATTTCGAAACCATCGAAGCACTGCAGAGATCCGTTGGTGATGACACCCAAGATGATTCTTCTGTTCTTGCAATCAGGCCAGGAACCGACCTCTGGAACGCATTCAGTACCAGACAATTGAAGACCATTCATGCATTTCAGATGAGGGTAGAGGTAGGTGATATCGAAGGCTGGCTGGTTATAAGGAAAATTGAACGGAATTCTTTGGCCTCCAGAATTAAATTCACAATTGCTTTTAAGACTGGTACTGTTATCAACAAAGACTCCGTTGCATTCTGCACAATCAATGTTCTTGTAGATACTACCGTTGACCATCACTCTCTCTGTTTCGTTCAAACACGGCGCGTCTGCTCCTGTTTGTGAATCACAGTGCGATATGATGGCACTGTCATGGACACACCAGCGGATAGGTGGAAGGGCACTTCCATTCACTAAAAATGGTCGTTGTCCACAAAGATTGCTCTCACTTTGTCTGTTGTCTAAACAAGGTGTGAAAATGATGTAAGGGGTGAGTTCAGATGAGTTCACGCTGTGGCAAAGAGCACAATACCTGTTGCGGTAGAAAATCTCCTGGGAGTCAAAAAAGACGGTGTCATTCGCAAGCGGCTGCTCACATCTCTGTAACAAATCAAGGTCTGTCCTAGCTGAAAATGGACATCTGCTCACCACAAGGACATCACGAATGCAAGCCGTTGACCATTCAATACCAATCGTGAACGAGGTACAACTCCAGTATTGCTTTTCTGGGAAGAACTTGGCCTCCATTGCTCGCATAGACGCGTTCTCGTTCCTATGTCCATAGCAACAATCTTCAAAATGATCGCAGTCGGAATCACAATTGCAGTAAAATTCAGGAGAAAAGCTTGAATTCGTCTGGCATCGTTCGATTGCAAAAGAATAAGAAAAGCAGGTGTCAGCATCTGCAAAGTGAAAAGAAATTGACAAATCAGAAATCGTACCGCTTTATTTGCGCGAAGAGGCATATAGAAGAAACACAGAACATTGACAAAAATTGATGGTGATAATGTTGAAAAGAGGTTTAACAAACAAAAAAATGAAGAGAAAGGATCTATAATGTTGAGCTTGGATTGCCTATAGTTATAAACTAGGCCCTATCTCTGAAACTGACTTATATTACCTGAAACGAGACAGTTTACCAGCAGAAAGACTTCAACGCTAATACTAATAAACTACAACTAAGTCATGTCATCATAACCTCGTATTGTTAGTGCGGGGTGGGGTAGGGGGGCGGGTCATCACTACTTTATGTTGTATAATATATATGAATTTATAGTTATAGGAATGAAACAAAACAAACGAATGCATTTCTCTATTCGGGTCGTTATTGGATTATAAAAGTCACACGATCATGATGGTACAACCGTACCTAATCAACGTGCGTTGTTTTTATCAATCAATTCCCTTTAGGGCCATACTGGTGATCAGATTTGTATAAAAGAAAAAAAGAGTTAGTATTAAGCAAATAATCGGCTTGCATAGTAACCATTGGTCCTTCTCATATTCAGCATTGTCACTTACCATTCGGACAGACGATGGGTGCCGAAGGAACTTCGTCATTTGGCCCTAAATAGAGAGTAGAAAAAAGGAGAATGGAACAAGACAACTGTTATCGTCTTTATCCACTCTTACAGTCCTTCACTTAAACTGCTTAACCTTACCTAGTTAAACCCTGGCTACATTACCCAGTGGCGGATCCAGGGGGGGGGGGGGCCCGGGGGCCCGGGCCCCCCCTCCTTGAGAAAAAAATCATGTAAAATCACGCGATTTTTACCTTTTTGGGGGGTTGGGCCCCCCCCCCCCCTGGCGCTCAAGGGGGGGGGGTGCAAATTAAAAATTTTAGAGGACCAAAAAAAAAAAAATGTGCTCACTACCCCCCCCCCCCCCCCCCCCCCCCCCCACTGAGCGACTTTTCGGCTGGCTGAGTCGTTGCGATTTTTTTTTGCGACTTCAAAAAAAAAAAAAAGTGTCCGCTTACCCCCCCCCCCCCCCCCCCCCCACTGAGCGACTTTTCGGCCGGCGCGATTTTCAAATTTTCGGGAGCAAAAAAAAAAATAAAGTTGGGCCCCCCCCCCTAAGAAATCCTGGATCCGCGCCTGACATTACCCCTTATGATGAGATACTCTACAGTCTAACCAAAAACTGTCTCGTTTGTATCTGGATTTCTTTTCGTTACTGCAATGGGAGGAGGTTACAATCACTACTCCTGTTTGATGTACCATTATGTACCTGCAAGTATAAGCTTAGACGTTTAACCTTATTAGGAGAGTGTGATCGGGGCATAATGGTCCATGTTTCCTTGGCCTGGAGCAAGACAATTTAAGGTCGGCTCAGCCCGTATACATGCATTCTCTGGTAGTTTTGTTTTCAGAGTGTCTTTTCTATTCTTACTTTTCAGTTCTAGCTACCGTGGATAATAATAGTTGGTAAGAGAAAACCACCACTTTGTTCGGGTATAATATGCTGGTACGCTTATATAATGTCACATTTCATAGGAACTGAAAAGCCTCTCTATTTCAATTGTGTCAAGTGAACGTATAACGCCACACGGTATACGGTTTGTTATAAGATTGATACAAAACAAATCTATATAAATAAATTTAAATAATACGAAAAATAGACAAACCTAAATAAAGAACAATAATATTATTATATAAAGAGCAATTGAATGTAAATATGTATATAACAATTTTGGTATCCCGTGCGTTAAGCTATAATTATCAGATTATTAAATGAACGTTTTTAAAAATTGTATTTAATTTGGAAATTCCATTCACCTATTTCTTGTAAATGATCAAGGATGATTCTTGAATGATCAGTTATTTCATGGGGATACCAATTAATTTGTATTTTACCTGTTTATATGCTTGTGTATTTATCTATTTTGTATTTGATGCTGTTATTTGTTTTATTATTACCAAACAGGGCCTCATGGAAGACCACCAAATTGGGGATATGTGCCACCCTGTATAAATATCAGAAATAAACAAATAATTAAATAAATAGGTATATCATGGCCCCTTTCCATTTAGTTCTTCAGTGGTGTCTACAGAATATATAAATACAATTAAGTTATACAAAGTAATATTAACATGGATATGACTGATTAAACCAATATAGTTCTCGATAGTTCATTGCGTAATGCATTTATGTCACAATTCCAACGTAAGCAAAAGACAGGTACTCAAATTCATTAACTTGTTAATAAATAAATTTGTAGATTTTTTTTCTTCACCTTTGAACGAGTCCCAAATAACATGCAATGCATTTTTTCTTTAGAGCATGGATTTACTAGCGTAGAAGCTCCATGGTATATCCTATCTGTAAAATTTAAACGTTATCAGTGTCCTAGTATTCAAAGTATGCAAGGAAACCCGTTTACTCTCTAGACTTCACTGTCAGACACTATAGAGTGACTGACTGCTTTTTTTTCATTGGTAATAACATTATGTTGGAATTTAACCTTTCCATTTTTTGGCCTGCAAATGGAACATAGAACCATTAAAGTTTAATACATTTTCTTATATGAAATTCAGAGTAACTGCGATCTTATGTCTGTTTTATTTTTCTCGTGCCTCTAAAGACGGTTAATTTCTCTAGCAGTAGGCCTAATACGGCTGAAATTACAGTAAAACTAAAATAAAAGGAACACGCATAAGTGTGAATTCACTAACGTACTGATGTCACAATAATGGCTGTATATAAGGGCGGACCTGGGGAGCGCCGGAGTAGGAGGGGGGGGGGGGGGGGGGGGGGGGAGAGAAGAGTGCAATGATACAACACGTTAGGCCACTTTGACTGTGCTCTTCAAATATGGTGCGTTCTGCATAGCCCCCCCCCCCTCTCTCTCTCTCTCTCTCTCTCTCTCTCTATCTCTCTCCCTCACTCTCCTTGCCATACAAGGGCTCTCCAAATTCCTCCCCAGGGTCCTGCCACTTTTCTTAGTCTGTTTATCCAAACATCTTCATTGTTAGCGACTCAAGTGGTAATACTTCCACTAAACACGTCTAAAAGCTTCCATTTACAAGAGGCGGGCACATCGCGAGACTTATTTTATAACTCACCGGTATTAGTGCTCATCCAAGAATTCGAGTCATCGTCTACTGCACCCTCCTCATAGGAATACTGATTTTCACCATCAAGAGCGCAATATGGATCAGAACAAGAACACAAGAATGGTAATGTTATAAGCAAGAAAACTAACAACAAGACACGATGGAGAGCCATGTTAACGCAAGCCGCTGAAACACACTCACAATCGTGAAGATGTGCAAACTGAAATGTGCAAGAACGTAAAAGAACGCTTTGTTGTCGCTGTAGCGAGCAGTGAGCGACAGCTTATCAAATAAAGTTAATGGTCGATCCTAGCTGTTACAATGTAAAAAGTCTATGTAACTTAAAATAGACGTTGTGTATACTAATGTCTTGTTTTCTTCTTTTACGACCCCGCGCTTCAGTTTTGTACTGGTATTTACAATTTTTATTATAAAATAGAATATTTTCTTGTACGTGTACAGAGAGGAGTCAGAATATTCTAATTTATCAATTTGTATCTGTCAATAGGTTTTAACAAGAGGAGACGTCAGCAAGGTCGCTGTTGCCTTTTGAATTCATGAAATGTCAACAACTTTGTAAGAAAGAACACGCGGCGGAAAAGAGAAATGCTCAAAGGGAGATAAAAATGTGAACAGATCGAAAATTGAAAATATTCTGTCAACAGTTTTGTTTTGGTACAGGCTGTTGTTATATCGCATATTGATATTAAGGACCCCGCTTTTTAGGCACATGCTACAACATACCATCACCCTTGGCAGAAAAGTTATAAATCTGATGAGCTATTTTTATTTTATTTTTTTATTTGGTGGACAAATTTCAGTCATAATTTGGTATGAGGTACACCCACGACCCCCCTTTAAAACGAGTCTTACTCCTTAGGCGGCAGTAAAAAAAAATATTATGACATAACTGACGTCCTTAAAGGGATAGTTGAGTTCTGTTGCAGAGGGCGCTACACACAATTAATCTTTTTGTGAGATAATGAAAAATTGAGTGTTAAATTTGAAAGAACATAATATTTAAATGACAAAATCATCTTTGTTCAGGCGCGGATCTACGGGGGGGGGGGTTTAGGGGGTTTAAACCCCCCCCCCTTGGGCGGCCCAAAAAAAAAAAAAAAAAAAAAAAAGGGAAAAAAAAAGAGAAAAAAAAGAAAAAAAGAAAGAAAAAAGAACGCACGCTGGAGAGAAACCCTTTCAAGTGCAAATATTGTGAGAAGATATTCAACTCATCTGGTAACTTAACCAAACACATGATAACTCTGGATATAACTGTGTATTTAACTGTTACTTGATTTAAAAAGACGTTATCATGCACTGCTTTTTATGGTCTCCATTGTGTTAATAGATGCCAGGAAAACATCACTTACGGGGTTCAAATAAACACCCCAAAAAAAATCGGCTCGCCGCTTCGCGGCTCGTGGACGATGCTCCGCATCGTCATTATTTTATTTAACTGTTACTTGATTTAAAAAGACGTTATCATGCACTGATTTTTATGGTCTCCATTGTGTTAATAAATGCCAGGAAAACATCACTTACGGGGTTCAAATAAACACCCACAAAAAAATCGGCTCGCCGCTTCGCGGCTCGTGGACGATGCTCCGCATCGTCATTATTTTGGTCAACCCCCCCCCTTAGCAAAAAGCTAGATCCGCCCCTGTTGTTTGATCAAAATCGGTTCAAAAGACGGCTGAAATATCCATAAATATAACGATTTCGTACCACCACAAATATTAGATATTTTGAAAAATTTGAAAAAACCGTTGAAAAAACGAAATAACGGCTTTTACGTCGTATTTCAGCCAATGCCGATGTTAGCTTTTTTGTTGGCATTTTCGTGTTGCTTATATTACGCACAACCAGCCGGACCATGTATGTTATTTTTAATTAAAAAATTGATTAACGGTCACCGCGCGTGTTCTTTTGAAAGTGGAGCTGTACTGGTATGATCGTATTGGCTAAATTCACACATTTTGGGGTCTAAAATTAACCGTTCATAGCAATTTTAGGTACTAAAAGGGCACTAGAAATGTCATAGATAAGAATAAGAGCAATAACCATGCACTTTGGAGGCATTTGCGGTCTGAAAACAGAACTCAACTATCCCTTTAAGCAAGACAGATGGTCGATGGAGATGGTCGTCAATTTCAATTTGCAGAAGGTCATAATTCGCTGACACCAGACTTGGTGGAAGTATAAAGGGTGTACAAGTCTCGCACACAGCAAAGTATACATTTCAACAGGAAAAACTATTCTAGTTTTACTATTGACTGCATAGTACCCTGAAATGGACTAGATACATTTTTTGTGGTTGTTGTTGATTTTATTTAGACACGGTAAAAACACACTTTCATTAAAACGGTATCTCCGTGTACATGGTATTACACGAATGAATTTGACAACAAAATTACTATACGCCGGAAAAAATACAATACAAACGTATTTCAAAACATAAGGCATTACATATAAATAATTGCTTAGTTATAATTATGGAGTTTTACATATAGCAGAAGGAAAGAGTGATATAGATATAGGGTACCAGTCAAAGTGAAGAGAAGTAAAACAAGGAAGGGGCAACAAAAGAGAAGTCAAAGATAGTAAGAAAGAAATACATCATTTACAATACATAATAATATTGAGTAAAAAGCATTACAAACATTTAAAACATTTTTTAAATGGCATATTAATGATTGCTTCCGTAATATTCTTGAGCTACTCTCTAAAAATTTTTTTTTATAATTTTGCTCATCACGAGAAAGATATGGCGATTGATGATAGAATTTGTTACTGGCAAAAATGCTACCCGGCCAATCGCATAAAATTTGTTTTTGGTTTACCAATTTACAAAGTGTAGTCTGAATTTCTAAGGCAATATACGTTTTCTTTCCAAATAAATCCTGGAGCCTAACGTATGTGGTACGAATTTGTGGCATAATTTAAAAACAAATCATATAGCTTGTTTTTTCCAAATGTAATTCACGACGATCAATATCCAAATATTAAGTATATATAAGCTGGGAGCTAAATCCGGTATCAACTTTCAGAACAATGCGCAAAGCCCGATTGTGTAATACTTGTAACTGCTTGATTAAAAACTATATCAGCATTGTACCATACAATGAAACAGTAATCAAAATGAGGTTTAAAAGGTTCTTTATACAATATGACAGCAGTTTTCTTGCTCACAAAAGGCCCAATTCTTTTCAAACAATATAAATTACAAATGATCTTTTTCTTCAGAGATGGAAGATAGGCGTCCCAACTTAAAGAAGGTGTTTAAATGACACATTCATCAACTCGTTTTAAACACTTTCCAGTTTTCATCAAAAAGACTTGAGCATTTTCAAAATATGATAATTTTGTCTTGCTCAAATAGCGTAAATTTAAATTTCTTTGTATTTAACAACAATTCATTACACTTTAGCCACTTTGAAATCAATAATAATTCTTCATTTGGGCAAGAAAATAAATGATCCCGGTTATTAGAAGCATAGTAAAGACATTGTGTCATCAGCATATAATATAAAAACATTGCGCAATGCATTAGTAATATCATTAAGAAACTGGGAATGAATAGCAATGTAACAGGCGGGGCATGATTTACACCAACTTACAATTGTAATTTGTTTTCTTAAAGAAAGATAATCTTCAAACCATCTTAAGCTATATCATCATCAAATCCAAGAGAATATATTTTGTTTAAACAATAATTAATGAACACCAAATCAAAAGCTTTTTTTCTAAAGTCCAAAGTGACAAGACCAACAACGAAACCATTGTCCAATTATTGTTGACGTATTTTTGTCTGTAATTGTAACAAGTGCTGATGTAGTAGAATATTTGGAACGAAATCCAAATAGATTGTCAGACGAAATTGAATTATCCGTAATATATCTATAGACTTGTGTGAAGACTATCTTCTCGAGAACTTTGGATAAAACTGAAAGGACTGTGGTAGGTCTATAATAATGTTTGTAGGATCGGTCATGCTCCCATCCTTATACATTTTAGTTATTTTTTGCAGTTTTCCAACCAGGAGGAATCTTACCATTTGCCAAAGACAAACTAATAATATGCGTAAGATACTGAACAACAAATGGCAAAGAATCTTTTAAAACGAAAGTTGGTAAACAATCTAAATCTTCAGCTTTACTCTTTGGAATGTTTTGAAAAATATTTAGAACAGCATTGCAAGATACTTGATGAAAGGGAAACTGACTTGACAATTTATTCATGTGAAAATATACACTAAAATTAAAGTCAAAGCGATTTTCATCTTTCAGTTGACTAGCAACAGTTGAAAAAGAAAATAATGTATAATATTAGCAATTTCTTTGAATCAGTATGTTTATAACAATTTTGAACAAAACATTTGAGGCCACTGCGCGCCTTTGAATTTGGATTTTTTTTTACTACGCAACAATTTCCACATTTCTGCACTGTTACCATTAGCCTGAAAAAATATTAGCTGTGATATATCCTCTTTTCCCCCACGTATATTATAAGAAGTAACATTTTCTTATAGAAAATAGAAGAAAAAAAGAAATAAAGTGAAAGGCGTAAATATTCTAAAAAAGAATGAAACGCCGATAATACCAAACAACAACATATAATCATTCCAATCGGAGGTTCCCAGAGAGATATGTGCTCCTTGCAAGCATCCCTTTTCCGCATCAAAGAAAATTATATTATAGTAAATCCATCGTTTACTATTTTTTCTAACTCGTTTGAACTTTAGAGGGGCATGTTTATTTAAAATGATTTTTCGAACAAATCAACCAATTTTCAAATCCTGTCTATTTATCATTTTCGGAAAGAATGTTAAACCAAGATGCATACTTTAGATATTTGTAACAAAAGTTCGAAATTCCTTTTATCAAAAACTCGATACGAGATGTATTGATGTCTTGAAACAGGTGACTTTGTTTTGCCAACTGCAGCAACAATAAGTGGTCACTCAATGAAATGGGTACAACGTCACAAAACTGAAAATTTTCATCATTTGAAGAAAACAGTAAATCAATTGTAGGAGAAGATGTATTAGTTATTATTTGTTTCCTAGTTTCATTTCAAAATCACTTGCCAACAAAAGCTATGTTTTTGTATGGCAAGAAGGTGGATTCTTTATGACATCACATATCATATCACCAGTTACAATAAAATCAACTGATTGTGTATCTAAAAATTGTTTAACAAAAATCAAACTGATCTAAAATTTCTTTATTAAAATCTGGGGGTCCTATATCATACAACCACATAACAAGGGTTTTGTTTATCGACATGTATTCTAGCACACAATAGCTTCAAATTAATTTCAAAATGTTTTTTCCAAAGTCAAAGGTATCGAATTTCGCATATACATCATAACCCCACCACCATTTCGATTTCTATTCATTCTCACAATATTGAATCCAGAAATGGAAACTTCAAAATCTTGTATCACTAAAAGTTAAAATATCAAGTTTACTGGAAAACAATATCCCATCTATTTCGTCATGATCTTTTTTTACAATGAACATATATTTAAGTGGCCGATTTGACCTTGTAAGAATTTAGATTTTCACACACTTTAGAAACAGTATCATAAAATATAACAAGTTTATCGTTTTGGTCTTTGGGTGCTTCATCCTTAAGGTTTGTGAAATTAAAAGGTAATTCACCGAACAAGTATTTATCACACAGCCAATCGGTATCCGAGTTAAAGAAGTCAGTACTGAGTTTAGAACAATCCAAACGAATCCATCTACTACAACAAGCACATAAAACAGCATTTTTGTCATGGGTAACTGAGTTCGATCACATTAAACAAGAATATTTTTGGAAACCATTGGCGGTAATTTGATACTGTGCACTTTCTGAAAATTCTAGAGTTTTTCTAAATCAGTGTCCGACATAATGGCCCGAATTCACAAAGGAGATTCGTCGACAAACCTAGGTTTATGTGCGTCATACGACGCGTTTCGACGCGTTTTTTGACAAACCTGGTTATCCTTGATAAGGGTAGTGAGGGTCAGTGACCTATTTAGATAAACCAAAAAAACTAGTCACGTGAAAGCTGGTTATTACGTGTGCGCCCCGAACACCTGTGGCCTGGTCACGAAATTCAATATTTAACGTTTATTTTTGAAGGTGGGTATATATATATAATATGCCTTGGCGATGTAAAGTGATCCATCATTTTATTATAACAAATATTTTGGAAAAACGTTCATCACTTGTCTGATGAATAGATTTGAATGGAATAGAATGGCTTCGAAACGCGTGATATTTCTGCTATTCTTACTCAAAATATCATCATTTTGTGACTGTTCTAATTTAGATCCGAATTTTGGTTCTGCTGGCGGAAACACGTCCTCATCGGGTCTGAGCGGGTCCGAGATTCAAGTCCCCTCGTCATCTTCCTCGTCTTCCACCTGGAATGATGCCGGAAACACGTCCTCATCGGGTCCGAGCAAGCCAGAGATTCGACTGCCCTCGTCTTCGTCCTGGTCTTCCAGCTGGAGCGGTAAGGAATAGATACGTCCAACTACAAATGCATTCATACATTTTACCCCTCAGTTACTTTCTTATTTATCTTTGATTACCATCTTAATTACTTTGGTATTCATAATACGTCCAACTATAAATGCATTCAAACTTTTCTTTCTTAAGTAGTATTGTTACTTACTTTATTATTTTTTTGGATTCATGATATGTATTGTGCATGATAATAGAAGATAAAAAATAAAATTATCATGTAGGTATCACATGACAACATGAATATGATAGGTAAATCTAGATAAAATGTAATAATCGACCTCAACACTTACGGTGAATAATAACAATCATGCTTCCTATCGATTTTGCGTGAAGATCTACACTGCCTGAAAAAGAAAAGAGATGGATGGTATCGTCTTTAAACAAAAAGAAATCTTGGAGAATTGAGGGAAAATGGGAGAAATACGGTAACTCAATTCAAAAATAATTTAGAAATAGATGGCAAAACAGAAGACCTAGACTACATGTAGTCGGTAGTCGTTTGTGAAAGTGGTTCTAATTGTGACTGCTAGTGGTGACGCCACTGGAAACACCCTCGATCTTATTCCCTTCAGATGGCAAAAATAGGAGGAAGGGGGCATAGGAGAGAAGGGGAGATAAGAAAAGCGGAACAGGGAACATGAAAAGAGAATGAGTATATCCTTTCTGCCCCCTACTCGGTGACATTGATAATTTACATTGTTTCAGCATGTAGAAAGACCTCCTGGTGCCGTTCAAATGATGCGACTGCCCCCACTATGCCATTGGTGACTGAGGTTTCTTGCTTTTTCATGAAGTAGATCACCTAACCCTCAATTAAACCAGTTCTCTCTTCTCCTTCTTTTGGTATACTGTAGAAAACGATGATGATGACTTTTCATATTTGATTTGTCCTGCTGGTGAGTATCCCATCAATTTTTGTTTTGGTTATTTAGTGGTTTTAATCAAGTTGAGCAGAACAATGTTTAAAGCCTGACTCATCATCATACTTTCGAAATCATCGTCTATTCAGGGGATTTCGCTTTAAGGGGTGTGGGGATGTAATTCCCCCTGTTTACAGTTTTCTGTTTAAATAATCACACGAATTTCGTGAGCTTTTATGTACTTGGAAAGAAATATAATCATTAGTTGGAAACTATACAAAATTCATGGGTTTTTAACTTGGGGAAAATGGAAACGTCTGTCGGCACACTTAGGTTTTTTTATTCATCGGCAAATTTGTTGAACCTTATTTTTGTTACTTGCTCGCTTGTTTAAAGCTTTTCTGTTGACTTTTCGGCAACACTATTATGTTCTAGTGAATCTCCCGATCATCTTGTCTATCACATTACAACAATATTCAAAATAATGTAATTAACATGGGGATGGCTGAACTCTACCCCTCTCTCTCTCTCTCTCTCTCTACCTCCTCTCCCTCTCTCTGCCCCCCTCTCCCTCTCTCTACCCCTCTCTCTCTACCCCCGTTCTCTCTCTCTCTCTCTCTCTCCACCCCCCCCCTCTCTCTCTCTCTCTCTCTCTCGCCCTCTTATAAAAATACGGGCGGCACCTGCATCAGGCTAGTAACTCCATGGTTTGTTCAAGGCGAAACATGTACTTTAAGCAATCACGAGGTCTGTAGGTTGCCCTTGTCAATTCACCAATTTTCATCTTCAGTTGTTTAAATCAATCAGACCATTCAATTTAACACGAAATGTGCGTGGAATATCATTGTTCCGATTTGAAATTCCTTCGAACCGTTTGATTGTTCTGGCAACCATTTTTATTTGCGCCATTCAAAATGAAAACTGTGACCACGTTTTCAAAGCAATTACCATTAATAAATCACCTTCTGGGTTCAGTCTTTTTCAGTTATTCGTATTTGAAAATGGGCTATCAAATTTCACTTTAGTTGTTACGTGCATTCATTCAAAACTGTTTCGTCAAATCATTAATCTGTGTAAAAAAATTCCCTCTCCCAAAATTATCACCGAAGAGTACAAACTATCATAATTTATTCTCCATACGTAATTTTAGCTGTAAATGAGAAAAGGGGAAGAGGGAGAGAGAGAGAGAGAGAGATGGGAGGGGGGTAGCAGCAAATTAACCCTGTTAAATTGATTCCTTTTTATGACATAACCTCTTGAGTACAGGAGTATGTCAAATCAGTACAGTATTTTGATATCAATATTCATCTACAACGAAGTGAAGTACCGTACAGGGTAACAATTCTATTTAGAAGTAAAGAAAGCATATTCTATAAGACACCTGGTGTTCACTTTCAAATATTTACACCGTGCCGCCGCAAGATGGCGATATTTCACAAGGCCCGCTATTTTAGGCAATATGCCTAATATAAGACGGTTTGGTATATTAGGTATATTGCCTAATTTAAGAAGGAGGCCAGGGGCCACTTTCAGTGTCGTTCTACCTTGGCTCAAGCAAAGACTCGGCATGGCGCATAGGTTGGTGACGATCAAGTGGAATTAAACACTCGACATTGAAATAGCCATAAATCTCAAGTCTTGTAGGATTTAGGGTCTTGAAATTATGAACGTAACCTCCTCAGTAACTATGTTTTGTACATTCATATCGAATAATCTTGAATATTGGCGTTTTAAAACACATGTTTCCTTCCAAAAATATATCGATGGATTCATCTCTCTTGACTACAGGGCCAGGGGCGTCCGAATGGCTTTCAGTGTGGGGTGCACCAAAAAAACCACGTAATTTCTGGGGGAAAGGAGGGGGGGGGGGCACTGCCAAAGGGTTCCCTCAAAGTGAAGAGACTGAAACAAAGTTTAGACATTGGTATAATTATATACATACCCTGTGATTAATACAGTACCATTGATGATCTCCAACATTTGTTCTTAGTGTGATCCAAGACACTGCTTCAGCAACATACTTTTGCAGTTGACAATGGGTGTGATTGTTCGAAGATTCATGTGCGAATTTGCGCCAATCCTAATGGTAGTTTAAAAACAATCCTATCATGAAAGAATGAATAAGACTTTAAAAAGTGTTACTTAATGAGATAGGCCTACTATAAATGCAAGCTAGCGTAGAAAGTAAGTTTTAGGGGAAAAAAGAAAAACTGCTCTCTTTCGCTATAAATTAGTGGCATTAGTATCCCTTTTGCAGCCAACATCAAAATAATGCTGTAGAACTTTGTAGGAATTATGAATATGTCACGTATGTCATATCTGTAAAAAAAAAAAAACGTTAGCAGAGTCTAAATATTCAAATTATGCAAAGAAACCCGTTTAATTTCTAGACTTCCCTATCAGACACTATTAAGTGACTGTCGGACTTCTTTTTTACTTTGGTAATAACATACATAAGCTAAGCTGTAAAGGGTACATGAGCATTATTTGTCCACATCAATAACCCACTTCTTTTAATAACTGAATCTTTGCGCAGCATAAAACAGACGAAAACAATGAAAATGATGATGGATGGTGGATGCAAGAAAAAAGAGAAATAGGAAGAGATGGTAAAGAATGGGAGTCAGAAGAAGAATGAGAAGAGAGAAAAGGAATTTTTAGAATAGAATATCCAGGGTCGGGAGTCACAGTCGGGGAAAAAATAGTATAGTTGTGCATGACACGTACGAATTCAATAATAACAATTTAATATGTTTTTTTGAAGCTGCCACAGTTTTTAAGCTGTTTGATATTCGGATCAATGTTGCTCCAGTAGTTTGGTCCTGTGTGTATGAATTTTTTTTGGAGGTATGATTATTATGAGATTGAAATCGAGAAAAACATAGTGACTGCAAAACGAATAGTTCTAAAATGGAAATAAAGCAGTCGAAATGACGCCCCGTGTGCAACGGGATTAATGATTAATTTGTATTTTGTTATGCAGATTCTGATAAGTGCGTCACCTTCACTGTCTCAATAAAGGAATGTGAGATGAATTCAAATACTATCGTAGATAGGTATTGCTCATGTACTGCCAGCTGCCTATTCTTCGAAGATTGTTGCTATGGATCATCACGCTCATTGGAGAGACCTTACACCATGATTTTGGATAAGCAGTATTGGAGTTGTACCCCATTTACAATTGGCGTCGCACAGAATACAGCTTGCATTTACAATTACTTTGTAGTGGACAGATGTCCATCTTTAGCTGGAACTGACCCCGAGTTGGTATGGAGATGTGAGCACCCGATGGCTAATGACACTGTCTTTGTTGACTCCCGGCAAATCTTCTTCCGCAACAGGTATTGTGCTCTTTGCCACGGCGTAAACTCATCGGAACTCACCCCTTACATTGTTTTTGCACCTTGCCTGGATAACCCACCGAATGAGGATACGTTTTGTGGACAGAAACCCTTCAAAATTGACGGGAATTACCCTCCTGTTCCTCGTTCATGTGTCGATGATTCCGCCATCGTATCACAATGTGATTCACGATTAGCAGACCGAATTTCACAATTACTTTGTTCGAGCGAAAGCGAGCAAAGATTGATGGTCAATGGTACTATTTACAGGAATGCTGATTGTGCAATATGCAATGGAATGCTAGTAGACAACTATGAAGTAAAATGTATGGCGCCAAGATCTGGTAAAGTCCCCGTTTTTAGCACCGCTTACTTTTATCCTGAGCTGCGATGTACGAATGGCCTTCGATTATCTGGAACCGAATGCGTCCCAGAAGTCAGTTCCTGGCCAGATTGCAAGAACAGAAGCGTCATATTCGCTGTCATCGCCAATGGTTACATGCAGTGCTACGATGGCTTCAAACGTTTCAAATACATGAAGACTATCATGAACATCGAAAGCCCCGTAATGTTGAGCTATGAATTCGATTATGATGTCTCTGACGGGTATTTCACAACCTTCCTAGAGTTTCCTGCAGACATCCTACCGCACACGAGTGAACTGGAAGACTTTATTGAATACAGCTTAGATGAAACACAGGAACAGAGTTGCCCGGATAACAAAATCATCATCCGAGAGAGATGTAACATTGATTATGAAATATTCATGGGTAATAGAAGTAATCTATCTCGCATTGTAGATGACCCCCATTTATTTAAACCGGTGGACATCAATGGGACAGCTTATATCATGTATAATGACACCACTTTCGTGACGCCATTTTTGTGGGAAAACGACACTTATTTCTCACGTTTTTCAAACAAATGGAATTTCACCAAGCAACTGTCCTTCTCACTTTATGGACATGTCGTTGACATAGACACGTGCGCGGCTATCATTGTTGGAGACTCTCTCATCACCGAAAATGAAAGAGACAATGTTACCTATTTGGTAAGTTTAAACGTTTAGAATATTTGTCATGTTAGATATTAAGGCAATATTGTGTTTTCCACGAGATTTATAGGATAGGGCCACTTAATAATCCCCAAACTTACAAAAACCCTGATTATATAACCATAATATTTTGCGTAAAGCATTAGAAAAATAATGGTGCGTAAGCAATCAATAGTATGTCATCGGGGTTCTGTCCTATAAAGAGTTTGATTGATCCGGACTGATCGCAAGTTATCCAATCAATCGCAAATTTAAAATCTCTGTTATCTAAGTTATCAAACGTTAATGGATTGTAACCCATACGAAATATTAAAGAATACTGTTCATCATGAAAGTTTATCACCTCTACAATTTATTCATTTCATGAAAATAATTCACCATATCGTTATACATGTATTTTCTAATATTTTGTCACTCTCAGATATACCAGGACATCTCATTTCCTCCAGAGAGCTACGTTCGTTACCTGAATGGCTCTGTCCGTCTATGCTGGACTGGACCCGATCCTCCTGAACCTGTCAGCATGTTCCAGTACTCCAAAGGACAGTATATTTTGAACCTCATACTCCTTGTTCTGTCCTCCATCTGTCTCTTTGCGACGTTGCTCACGTACTGTATCTTCAAGCCTCTGAGGAACCTCCAAGGCCTATCCATCATGAGCTTTGTGTCGGCCCTTTTTGTTTCGCAGGTCAGTGCCAGGAGTAAACTGTCTACGAACCTTCATTAATGTTTTTAAATAATTAACTTGCAGACAAAATGAATATCAAAGCTCACAATTTTGCCTTTCGAGATTTGTCAATAAATAGCCCAGGTTAAATCGGCCTTGTAATTCGATTTAAGTTTAGATCATAATGTAAGGAGGTCGTTGGTGGCGGGCTTTAGAACCGTGACCTTCACCCCGTTCCCACCCCGCTTATAGGTAAGCAAGGCTTAGTTTTTATGTGTGTTTAAATTGTTATATTTGATAATATTGTTACTACGTTTTGTTCATATCCTGGTTTAAGCCTTATAATAATACTAATTCGTTTAAACCAGGATATGAACAAAACGTAGTAACAATATTATCAAATATAACAATTTAAACACACATAAAAACTAAGCCTTGCTTACCTATAAGCGGGGTGGGAACGGGGTGAAGGTCACGGTTCTAAAGCCCGCCACCAACGACCTCCTTACATCCTTCCCCACTTTAAATAGTCATCGTCCCTTGATGACTCATAATGCAACAAAAACCATTTCTCAACATCAATTACATGTATTATTAACAATATCTATAAAATCAATTAATAGGAACAATCTCCATAGAACATACATTTATATACTACCTCAAACAATCTGGGAGGTACTTTATAAAAGAGATATCGTCCTAATTGGCATGTTTGCTTGTTTCGTTTCATTTCTTTATCACCAACTTTTTTTTCCTCTTTTTTTTTTGTTTTGTTGTCATAACAAAACATAGAAATATAAATCGGCTAAGAATGGGAGAGACTCCGTATGATAGTCTTCTAATCAAAGCAAGGAAATGATACATCATTAGAAGTCGGAGGTAGAAATCCACACCATTGCAGCAAATAAAAATGAAAGGTTCTCACGTAGAAATAACGTGAGATTGATTGGAATGCCCGAACCACAGGAAGGCCAGCGTGAGGATTGCATCCAGATCACCGAAGACATCCTCAAAACCAAGTTTGGAATCCAGAGCAAAGTTGAAAGAGCCCACCGAGATGGAAGAAAGTACGATCAAGGTAAATCACGTCACATCCTTATCAAATTCCTCTCGTACAGAGATAAGGTCGAAGTGATGCGCAACACCAGAAATATTCTCACAGGTGAACGTTATTTCATCACCGATGATCTAACACCACTTGACCTGAAAGAAAAACAGAAATGGGTAAAGCAAGCCCAAGAGCTGTACAAATCTGGGGTCAAGCTCAGATTTTATGCTGGAAAATGGCGACAGCTCGGTGGTACTCTATACAAATTTGACTGAGTTAATTTAGAGTTGAAATTTATGATGATCTTTGTCCTGACAACGGTTGATGCATGATAAACAAACAAAAAAACACAGACACGATATAGTAACTTTTCGATTGTTTAATATGTTTATCCTGCATAAGCCAAACTATTCACCACAACATTCATGGTTCAATGTTTGATTGATGATGAACTTTTTTTTTGGTATACTCTTGGGGTCTAAACTTTAAATAATTACATTTATTGTATTTTATATGACAAATATTAACTACATCCGAAACAACATTTTCTTTATTAGCACACAATTATTATGAATGTACTATGTGTATTAGAAATATTTTGTTTTGTTACTTTGTTACAATGATAAAATATGATATTTGAAGAGTCTACTGGTAACCATTTTGGTAACCATGTGAGCATTTTGTTTGAATTCTGACGTATCTAATGATGACACCATGTGTTCATATTTTATTTTGGTACTGTATTTGAATTAAATAGATGCTCGACACAAGTCCTCATATAGTTATGATAGAAAATAAAATTATAACAAGTGTTGATTTGTAATATAGACCTATCAGTGATATGCTCTATATGTGTATGTGTCGCAATGTCACTATGGTGTGAATATAATTAGTAATTATATAATTACATACAAAGTTAATGACAATTTGAAATGAAAGTGTATTTAATGACACATTATACATGTGGTGCCATCATGGAACTGGTCGATAAAATTGGTCGACTATTGATATCATATTTATAAAATGATGGATTAGCAGTGATAACGATTAGCTTTATAAAACAAGGCTAACGTGATAGATTGTGATTTCATGCATATCACTATTTATCACGTTACTGAATATATTATTGGTTTGCATTTGTATTTGCACACTGATTATAATGTACCGGTGTGTTTGATTTTAAACACATGAATGTTTATATTATGTTATGTGGTTTACCATTTTTATGCGTATGGTATACACTCATTATGTTCATACCCATATACTTGTTGAGTGTATAAGTCTGATTGTTAATAAACATGATTTTTAGTATTCATGAAATATTTGATGAATCGAACTACACACACTGTAATATAAATATTATTTTACACTTGTAGGGTTGTCGGAATCACTGAAAATCCACATAAATGGAATTGTTGACGTGATTTTGTGTATAATTATACGCGTGCTGGTACACATGACCATTTTTTTGTAATTTTGTTTGAACTTAGACACACGACCTACATGTTAATGAATTGAACTAGCTTTATTGTTGTAAACACGGCTCACTGGTCATTTTTTTTCTTGTCCATGTCTGTAATTTTTTTTTTTTTTTTTTTTTTTTTTTTTTTTTCGTCCCAGACACGGACGTACGGACTGCAAGCATGAAGACGATTAAACTGTGGAATTGCATTATATTACACTGCGACAGCTGTTGGTATTGATCAACCCTCACTGTTAGAGACTGCATGGGTAGACACAATGGGGTTCGTCTTCGTGCTTGCAAAACCGTGCGCATACATTCTACCTCTTTATTTTTACGCTACCTTGATTATATGCCTTTTACTCTGCTTTCATAAAACTCTTGTGATATTCAGTTACGTGTAATATCACTCCATAATGTATTCAAATTCAAATTATATGACTTGTGTTCGAGCAACTGTACACATTTATATTATTCATTTTGTTGTAATTTGTATTCCGCTTGAACTCAGTTACTGGCATTTACGAACTATGATAACATAATTTGTGTGGGTGGGTGCATGAGTGCTTGTTATTGTCAACACGGTTCACTGATTTTGTTTGTGTTTTATACCTACACTGTACACATTATGTATGCATGCATGCATGCAAGGCACGCGTTGGGTTGCACACATGATATAACCGTTCAAATCCATTATATTCCAAGACCATTGCTCCATTACCTCTTTTGGAGACCTGGTAGGAACGATCATGATGATCTTCATGTGTGCAACCCGACGCGTTTAGAGTTTTTGTTTGTTTTTTCTACTTTTTTTTTTTTTTTAACTTTTTTTTTTTATTGTTGCTGTTATTTCAATATTTCGATGCTACTCTCTCACTCATGTAAAATCACTTTATGATGTAAAATTATAAGCCATATGCTCGTATTGTTCAGTTAATATAATATTTTGTCCTTAATTGTTTACTTTTGGATAAAATGCAAGAGACTTGCAAATTTTTTTGTTTTGTTTATTTTGGCGCTAAATATGTTGAAGAATTTATTCTTTCCTTTTTCTCTTCCCCTTCACTATTCTTCTTTCTATTGCACTCCACTAACTTGCACTCCGCGCAAAAGCCTCTCTCTTTCAAACATTATATTAGGTTCACATTTAAATGAATAATCATGATTTGTTACATGACCAGTCTCTAATTGAACACGATAGTGACTATTTTACTATTGATGAATTTATTTCGAAAATTAAGATTACACTAAACCAATTTAATCATGAATTGAATAAAGGTAGTAATAATGATATTGATAATTTCAGTTTAATTCACTTTAATGCTCGTAGTTTGAATAAAAGTTATGATGATTTAAACACACTTTTTTCTGTAATTCCTGGGTTTAATTTTTCTGTAATAGGTGTCACTGAAACGTGGCTTAACGCAAACTCCCCTCCTGTATTTAATCTTGATAATTATACTATGGTCCGTGCTGACCGCAAAGAAGGTAGAGGTGGCGGTGTAGCTATTTATTTACGTAATCAGTTAAATATTCAAATACGACATGATATTCATATTGAAGGTGCAGAGGACATTTTTGTTGAAGTTATAAATGATTTTGGTAAAAATATTTTAATAGGCGTAGTTTATAGACCTCCTAATAATCGGATAGAGACATTTTTAGATAATTTAGATGAATCTCTTCATACAATAATTGGTGAAAATAAAGATGTTTATTTAATGGGAGATTATAACATAAACATTTTACCTCCTCTTCATAATAATAGTTTGAAATTAAATAACATTCTATTATCTTACTCGTTGCATCCTCATATTAATAAACCCACACGGATTTCGAAAACATCTTCAACCTTAATTGACAATATATTCTCAAATAATGTTAATAAGGAATGTTTAAATGGTATTTTGTATTATGATATATCTGACCACTTGCCTATTTTTAGTATTATTAAGCAGACAATTAATGTTCATAGATTATTGAACAATACACTAAAAATGCATAGAAAAGAAAATTCTTCTAATATTGATTCTTTAAATATTGATTTATGTCAAGAGCAATGGCTCGATGTATTTGAGGAAAATGATGTTGATAAGGCTTACGAAAAATTTAATCATAAGCTACAAAAGTATTATGATAAAAATATTCCACTTGTTCGAACAAAATATAAAAAAGTTAAAAATCCATGGATCACTAAAGGAATTTTAAAGTCGATAAAAACTAGAAATAAACTTTATAAGAAAAGTCTTAAAAAGATGAGTGATGAGAATTGTAGCAAGTATAAAATTTATAGAAATAAATTAACTTCAATAATTCGACTTTCACGTAAATTACATTATTCAAATAAAATAGACATGAATAAGACAAGTAATGCTTCAATATGGCAAATTGTTAAAGATATGATTGGTTCTAAAAATAATACTCCTAAATCATTTTTTAAAGATGGTCAGGAAATAAATAATCCAGTAAAAATTGCAAATATGTTTAATTCATATTTTAATGATATAGGTCCAAATTTAGCATCAGAATTTAATATTGATCAAAATAGTTATAAACAATATTTGGATGAACCATTTTATAAATCTTTATTTTTACGACCAACATCCTCTCACGAAATTATTAAAGTTGTACAGTCTTTAAAATCCACTAAATCTACTGGTTATGATGGGATAAGTGTGAATCTTTTGAAAAAAATTATTTATAATATTGTCTCTCCAATAACATATATTTTTAATTTATCGATCACACTTGGTGTTTGTCCAAATATATTGAAAATTTCTAAAATAATCCCAATATATAAAAAAGATGATTCTTCATTAGTAAATAATTATCGTCCTATTTCCCTTTTACCGGCTGTCTCAAAAATTCTTGAAAAAATTATTTATGAACGACTTTATGATTTTTTAAATAGTAATGATTTACTTGTTCCTAATCAGTTTGGTTTTAGAAAGCATCATTCGACAGATCATGCAATTATTCAACTTTATGATAAAATTATTACATCATTGGCTAATAAGGAACACAGTGTAGGCATTTTTATGGACCTGAGTAAGGCATTTGATACTATTGATCATAAAATATTGATTGATAAATTACAATTTTATGGAGTAAGGGGTATTGCTTTATCATGGTTTAAAAATTATTTGTTTAATAGAGAACAGTATGTATACTTTCAATCTAAAGAGTCGAGTAGATTACCTATAACTTGTGGCGTCCCTCAGGGATCGATTCTAGGTCCTTTATTATTTTTGTTATACGTTAATGATATTGTAAAATCATCTAAACTTTTAACATTTATATTGTATGCAGACGACACTAATGTATTTTATTCTCATACAAATTTAGACACACTTACGTCAATCTTAAATGTTGAATTATCTAAAATATATGTTTGGTTTAAGTCTAATAAGTTATCTTTAAATTTTACTAAAACAAACTTTATATACTTTAGAAATGTTCATTCACCAAAAGTAAATTGTAGATTATATATTAATGATATTTTGCTTTTAGAAAAAAATTCTGTCAAATTTTTGGGGATAACCATTGATTCTAATTTAACTTGGTCCGATCATATACATAATATATTGAACGCTGTTTCTAGGAACATTGGAATATTATATAAATTGAAATTATTACTAACTCCCAAATCTCTTTTTATGATTTATAATGCTTTTGTACTTTCGCATATTAATTATTGTAATATCGTATGGGGAAACTGTTGTAAAACTAAAATTAATTCACTTGAACTTTTACAAAAGAAAGCTCTACGAATTTGTACACAATCTGATTATTTAGCACACACTACACCTATTTTTAAAACATTGAAAACTCTCAAAGTAACTGATATGCACATTTTTCAAACAGCTATTTTTATGTATAAATATGTCTCCAACTTACTTCCTAAGTCCTTTCATGATTTTTATATTCATAATGTTAATGTACATTCGTACCCCACGAGGCACTCTATGGATTTTCATTTAACTAACCCTAAAATTGTTTTGGCACAAAAATCAATAAGACACAATGGACCCGACGTGTGGAACTCCTTGCTTATAACATTAAAATTATGTACAACACTTGTTTCCTTTAAAGTGAAGATGAAAGAATATTTATTGATAAGGTATGACAATTAGATTCTGGTCATAATATACTACATGTATTTTGTTTTAATATTCATTGTTTATTTGTATATAAAAAGGAAATTATTTTGATAGATTGAGGAGCTCGCGCAGTGCACTCTTCACTTTGCACAGCACTCTCTTCACCCGCTCTTTCTTCCTGTCTCCTCTCCTTCTTTTGTAAGGCCGGTATCATTTCAAGCTCTGCTTACGATATCGGTCTTCTGCATTCTCCCCCTTTTCTTTCTTTTCAAATACGATTAATTGTACTATTGATTATTTATATTTATTTATTTATATGAATTACTACTTGTATTACTTATCATTATATTGCTAAAATGTATTCATTGTTATTTTTGTTATTGTTTATGGAAAATGCAGAAATAAAAAACTTGAAACTGAAACTGAAAAAAAAATTAGCATTCGACTTATTCTAGGTAACAACAATAACAAAGAAAGACAAGTAAGTAATACATACATAAAATATATGCCTCCCTTGTCACAACATTTAACTTGAAATTGTTTAGCAGCTTGCATTAGATGGATATCAAATCTGTATACGACACTTGCATGACACATTACCGGTAGTCGAAAAATAGCTCATACTGTCAAAATCACTACAGTCTGGCAAAGGTATACGATACGTAAATGATACATCAGTCATAGCTCCTACTGTCAAATTCACTAGTCTTGCAAAAGTTACCGGTACTTCTAAAATAATAAAGGATAAATCAGGAATATATTCAGATTAAGCCTACCTCTTCCCCCCCTCCTTTTTTTTTTTTTTTTTTTTTTTGGGGGGGGGGGGGGAGGTCAAATAAAAATGGAAACAACATCTTTGTAATATGTAAAAACAAATTATCATGTTACCTTTCGAAAAATACATACATATATAGGTATATTTTTGGTTATTTATATAAGTCACAATTAAAGGTCTTTTCCATACTCAGGACTTTCACTCGTGTCTTAAATATACAAAATGAGTGTGTTGAGGCGAAACCGAACACAAACATAATCACCAAAACATATTATAATACCATACTACAATACAATATAATACAATATATTATGAGTAATCTAGGCATTAGGTATCTCCTTTTCCTCATTAACTGAAAATAAAAGATATCATCAAAAACTTGGTCAAGAAGAAAATAAACTTCTCAGTAATATGGGCTTAGCAGTCAAAGCTAAGAAGTGTCGTTCCTTATCAATTTCAGACGGTAAACCAACAGTTATTGATTTTTCCTTAGCTAGGGAACAAATTGCATCTGTACAAAATAATCCTATTAAATTTCTAGGATCTCACATTACTTTCAAGATGAAAACTTCAAAAACATATGATTTCATCCGTGATAAGGTTGATAGTACCCTCACGAATATAAATAGTGTAAACATAAAAAACGAGTATAAGCTAAAAATCCTTAATGATTATGCTCTCTCCTCTATGAGATATATGTTAACTGTACATGACCTTCATGCAACCCACCTTGGACAACTAGATACACTTCTAGACAAATACATTAAAAAGTGGATGGGCATCCCCCGGTGTGGTGCCAATATTGCTGTAGTTCATGCTCTAGATCAACAACGGGCCAGAGAGTAAAACTGGACCAGGAAGTCATCTACAATCCAGGTTGCACACCAAATTCATTAATTTGAGAAAAAAGGAAATACTAGTATTTGAGTTGACAATTCCATTTGAAACCAACATTCAACAGGCCCACCAAAGAAAGCTTGGCAGGTACGCCGGACTAATACATGATATCTCAGAAGCCGGCTGGACTCCCAAATTACTGTGTATACTGTATAGAGATAGGTTCCCGAGGTTTGATAACTCCTGACAACAACAAAACTTATAGATATGTTAAAAACAAGTAAATGCAAAGTAAGGTATCCACAACCGAGAAATAAAATCTTGAAAACCGTACTGTTTGGGTGGTATGTTATTTTTTTACAGCCGGTCGGAACGCACCTGGCAATCACAACATTACTTGGGAGTGTAAGTGGTTTAACTACCTTGTACGACTTGCAATACCGAGACCTCTTTCTCTCCCTCTCCCTCTTTCTCTCTTCAACCCTCTCTCTCTCTCTCTCTATGGAGATAGGTTCCCGTGGTTGATTACTTATTAAGAAGAAATTGATAAATATAACCACGGTATGTTAATATATTATGAGGCATTGCTAACTAAAAAATAATTATTATTTTTGTTTTTGTTATTTTGTTAGGAATTATTAATGTTTTCATTTAAAACACTGACATTATGATGTTCTCTTTTCCGTTTTGTTATTATATATTGTAATTGTTTAACCCTGCATGAGATGCATCTAATATAATACAAATCTCTGTCCTGGGTTTTATGTCACATCTTTATTATTATGTTATATATATACTTTCTTGAATAAAGATGAATAAACAACACTCCTTTTCCTCGTCATTTAGGTTGAAGAGTTCAATGCGATCGATGCCTGGTCAAATTAATCTCTTCTAAGTGTAGTTTATATACCTCTGGGGTGGTACACCACGCGTAGCTCTTCTAGGGTACCTCCTTTGCTCCAGCCGTTGCTCCTTTGGAGACAAAGGATTGGCGGTCTGTGCCACCACTGGTACAGTTTCCAACTCACTCCCATTGTTACTGGGACAAGGACTAGCGACATGAGAGACACCGACTTCAGACTCACAAGTGCCTTCATCTTCATTACCCGGGGGTCCAGAGGAGGAATTCCCAGAGCTACTAGTGCCTCCCGAAAGGCTCCTGGGAGATTCAGTTTGAACTGGACGTTGGCGGTAGTGTAGGACATAACCAACAGGTGTTTGGCTTTCTGATTCAGTTTCATCTTCTGTTAACTGTTTGTCTACATCTCCCCCTGGTAGCCAGGGGCAGTGTTTCAACTGGGTCCTGTGTAAGACCCTCTCCTTGCCCAAATGGCTCCTTACTACGTAGACTGGGCGATCTGGAAAGGGCCGCTTTACCACCATAAAAGGTTCTTCCTCCCAGTAATCAGCTATCTTTGATCGGCCCCTGAATCCATGTCGTCGGACTAGAACATACTGGCCTACTCCAAGAGGCTTCTCAAAAACCTTCCGGGCCTGGAGTGCTTTACGTGCCTCCACCGCAGCCTTAGCGTTCCTCGTTGCAATGTCTCTAGCCATTCGCAACTGTGACTGGTGCTCTGAAATATATGACTTGACTCCCTTCTTGCCTCTCTGAGCTCCTTCCCCACTTTGAACGAAGCTTTGTGGAAATCTCGCATTCCTGCCGAACATGAGAAAGAATGGCTCGACACCTGTACTAGAATGAATGGTGTTATTGTAAGCAAACACCAGGGAAGGGAGGTAGTAAGTCCACTTACACTTCTTTTTGGGTGGCAGGGAGGCTAGCATGTTATGCAGGGTCCTATTCATGCGTTCACACTGCCCATTTCCAGCAGGGTGATAAGGAGTGGTGTGGCTACGTCGAATACCATACATCTGACAAAGTTCTGCAATGAGCTTGGCCTCAAAACACTGGCCTTGATCGGAATGGATTCTCAGCGGACACCCATAAGGAGTAATTACATATTTTACCAAAGCCTTGGCCACTGTTGAGGCACGTTGGTCACGAGTTGTGACAGCCCAGGCATACTTAGTGAAAACATCAGTAAAGATGAGCAAGTTCTCGTATCCATCATCCGACGCTTCTAGAACGGTGAAATCCATGGCAACTATTTCCATTGGAGCAGTGGCCTCGATCGATGAAAACGGAGGACGAGGCTGGCGGATAGGTGGTTTACTTGTGGCGCAGCGCCGACACTTCTGACACCAGTTCTTGACTGTCACCTCCATACCGTGCCAGAAATACCTGTCTACCAGCAGTTTATACACACGTCTGGCTCCAAAGTGACCTGCCTCGTCATGAAACCTGATAAGGACCTCCTCTTGCAGATCTGTGGGTATGACTACCTGTAAGTGTTTTTGTCCATCTATTGTGGATTGGACTTCCCGAACAAGAACTCCATCCTTCATGCTAAGCCTCTTCCAGCTCCGGAGGATGAGTAATGCTAATGTTGAACAGCGACCTCTTTCTTCACGTGTTGGTCTTGTGCCTCTATCTACTAACTCCCTAACTTGTCTCACGTCACTGTCGTTTTCTTGGTACCTCTTCAACATCTCATTGGTATATCCAGGTAGGCAACTTGTTCCACCCAGGCGACACACACCAATCTGACTGCTTAGGGCAATGGGGATCTCAGCTCCGGGAGAATGCAGGTCAAAGGTGGCCTGTATGGTGCTGCTAGTCACGACATCAGGGCCAAGATCAGCAGTAGGGTTGTCCCGGCGAGATAACACATCCGGTGCTTGGTTGTGTTTCCCTGGTCGGTATTGTATCTCATAGTCAAAGGAGCTCAGCCTCTGCACCCATCTCAGTTCAGTGTTTCCCAAGTTAGCCTTATCCAGAAACAGAAGTGGTTGGTGGTCAGTCACAATGCGACATGGCTGGCTGAGGAGATAGTCTCTGAAGGCCTCTGTTACAGCCCACTTTATCGCAAGAAGCTCGAGTTTAAAGGCGCTGTACCGTCCACTACGCTCTGCAGGCCGTAAAGTCCTGGAGGCATAGGCTATCACATGATGGTTACCGGTCTCATCAGATTGAGTGAGTATGGCCCCAAGTCCTGTTGCACTAGCATCTGTCTCTACCTGAAAGGTTTTTGTGAAGTCTGCATATGCTAGAATAGGTGCATTTGTGAGACACTCTATCAGCTTTCGGAAAGCTGTTCTAGCTTCTTCATCCAATACTACCTTCTTAGAACCAGGAACTGCTCTCTTCCTGCTTTTCCCCTTTCTATCTGGGTCAGCCTTGAGTAGATTGAACAGAGGGCCGGCCATGGTGGCATATCCTTCCACGAATCTCCTAAAAAAACCAGTGAACCCTAAGAACGCTCTAACCTCTTTGACAGTCTCTGGTTCCCGCCATTCCTTTACTGTGGATACCTTCTCCGGGTCAACTGCTACTCCGGCTGATGACACTCTATGCCCAAGATACTGGACTTCTTTCTGCAGGATGTGGCATTTCGAAGGCTTCAGTTTCAACCCGTAGCTCTTCAATCTAGAGAATACTTCATCAAGCTTCTGTAGGTGAGTATCAAAGTCAGGGGAGAATACAATTATGTCATCTATGTATAGTAGTACACTTGTATAGCACATGTCTCCAAGACATCTTTGCATGAGTCTCTGAAAGGTCGCAGGGGCATTCGTCAACCCAAATGGGAGTCGTGTGTACTCAAAGAGTCCGAAGGGCACGGAAAATGCAGTCTTTTCAATATCACCCGAGTGCATAGCTACCTGATAATAGCCACTGGTCAAGTCTAGCACCGTGAAGAACTGGGCTCCCCCTAACGCTTGGAGTGATTCCTCTATCCTGGGGAGTGGGAAAGAATCCCGACGTGTAAGGCAATTCAAGTGACGATAATCCACACACAACCTAATGCTTGAGTCTTTCTTTCTGACTATCACTACGGGCGAGGCCCATGGACTCTGACTCTCCCGAACAACTCCCTTACGTATCAGGTCATGGATATGATCTCGTACCGCCTGGTACTGAGTCGGAGGAAGGGGCCTATGTCTCTCTTTGAATGGGACGGCGTCCCCGGTCTCAATCCGATGAATTACCTTGTCAGTATAACCAAAATCCTGGTCATGTGCTGAAAAAACCTCACGATGTCTCTCTAATAGTCCGTGGGCCAGAGGGGGCTACCGTGCACCCCCCCTATGATCCTACATTTTGGGTGTCATTTTGTTCATTGGGATCCATAATATCAGAAAAAAGACGTTCCCAAGAAAAAAACTCATTTGGACACTGGTTTTTTGCTCCTTATTTGAAGATATGTAAAAATGTCAGTTTTTCGTGTTTTGCACACTTTCTTAGGGTTTGTGAATTATGTGCTTTCATTTTACCCTGTTTCTCAGCAGATATTAGTCTAATCTCCACCAAATTTATAAACAATCTTCGTAAACTATACAACAATAGGTATACAAAATTATTTTATTTTATTTTATTGTCTTCAATTATTAATGACGTCATAAATTTGCATATATTTTGATATGCAAATTTCTGTCTCAAAACCTGTCAAAATCACCTGAAAGTTGTATTTTGTCTGCTATTATCATGAAATAAGTTTTCAAACCCCCTAATTTAGTGTAAAATTATTCATTGATATGTTATCTGATGTTTCCTGCAAAAAGAATTCAGTCAACTCATGTAGACATTGTTTTTTTCCCCATTATTTTGTATGTAAACATATCAGTTTTCCGTGTATTGTACATTTTCTTAGGGTTTGTGAATTATGTGCTTACACTTTACCCTGTTTCTCAGCAGATATAAGTCTAACCTCCATCAAATTAATAAACAATCTTTGTAAATCATACAACAACAGATAGACAAAATTATTTTAATTTATTTTATTGTCTTTAATTATTAATGACGTCATAAATTTGCATATATTTAATATGCAAATTTCTGTCTCAAAACCTGTCAAAATCACCTAAAAGTTGTATTTTGTCTGCTATTATCATGAAATAAGTTTTCTAGCCCCCTAATTTGGTTTAATATTATTCATTGATATGTTATCTGATGTTTTCCGCAAATTTTGTTTCCCCCCCCCTCCCCCCGCATATTACGATTAATACATTCTGTATATATATAATGTACATTCAATTGAAGTTCCTGTTTAAAAAAACAAAAGCTCAACAAGCAGTATTTCAATTACTATTGGGCTAGCCTATTAACATCAAACTAAATCAAATACAGTATATTACCACACACATCATTGTTTCCTTTTATAGTATCAGCCTGAAGAGGGAGGGGGTCAGACAAAGCCAACTTATTCAGCAGTTGGTCATTAATCTCATTATATGCTATTAAAGTTAATATAGTTTTGTTGTTTATACAAATGAATGATCAAACGTATACGGGGTACAATTTCACGAATTTCAACTAACTTGACACAATTAGCAATGGAAGAAGCATGCATCCTCATTCTTGAAGACATTTCAGATGTGCACGGTTATCATCGGGAGTGCTACCAACTTGTTACCAAGAATCTCAATCGACTGTCAGAGATCTTATCTGATGCCACAGAACCTTCAACATCCCGTCCACCCAGATCGTCAATAATTGATGAAGTGATCTTCAATCCTGATTTATCTTTTGTAAAAAGGAAGGCCCTAAAATCAATCAAAGTGAAAAGCTCTTGGACATCAGAAAGTCACCAATGTTAGATTTTGGTGGGTGGCAAAATGTTGTAGATGTTGCGAAGAGAGTTGGTGATGATGACCTACTTTTGAGAATCATGGAAGTTGATCTGTTTGCTGCAGAAGCAAGATATCACAAGAAGTGTCGGGAGAAATATGTGGCGAACTAAGAACCAGATTAATGGAGAAGTGACAAGTACGATGAAGTAGCTAAACAGAGAACAATGGAAGTAGCCCACAAGAAAGCATTTGCCAGCATATGTAGATTAAATTGTAGATGATGAAATACCTGGCCCTCAACCGCAGAAGCCATTGCCTGTATAGATGACCAGATTCCCACTGAGCTAGAGAAGTTTCTGAACCATTTGTTGAGTGGAAATCCATCTCGACCATCACAAAGAGTGACTAGACTTGCCATATCTCTTGGGCAAGATATATGTAGGGCAGCCACAAATGGAAAGTGGAAAATGTCCAAGCATATTCTGGTATGGATGACTCTGAGAGATCTCTTACGCAGTGCTCAATTGATCACATTCATGAATCGCCTTGTTTTGCTTTCAGAAAGCTATTCATTTTCACTTGAGCTTGAATCTGCCATAGCACAAGCGCAACAGTAGACTTTCGGTATTCTATCTAGACAAGTAGTACGCCATCCCGTGGAGCCATCAGTCTTCCATTCAGACGTTGCCGATTTCAACCAATACATTTCAATCTTAAGTGGTTCTGGCTCTGTCCACTCAGCCCATGAAATTATGCTGCAGGAGATTTCTTCAAAAAGCACAGTACACTGAGAAGCACGTACATGAACCAAAGAACGTTCCTTGGCTATTGAACATGAAGGTCCTCTTCCACCTTGCTATGTCAACCGATATAAAGCATTGCAAAAATGTGCCAGAAATTATATTGCGTGGATGCTTGTCCGAAAAAGTAGTGGAGAGACAGGTCAAGAGCTTTTAGGTTGGGCTGGATTTGTCTCAGTAACATGGGAGGTGCCTTCAAATGTGACGACCATAGATTACTATCCTGTTATAAAATATCCCATAACAGAATTCGATACATTCCAAGAGTGCCCGAGATCTGCAGAAGAAGGCATATCCTCTCATTTGGAGTCATCCATAAAATGACAAGAAACACATTGTGTTGATTGGCACTTTCCATTTGATTTGTGCATACTCCAAGATGCTTGGAAAGAAAATGGAAGGATCCGGACTTGAAGATATCCTCTTGGAAGCTGGTTTTATATCTTGTGGGTCTATCAAAGACGTCATAACAGGAAAGAACTGCGACAGGAGTCTGCATTGTCACAAGACAATGGTGGAGTGCTTAGAAAGGCTCCATTTTTATGAGTTCCTGTCAATGACTGGAAAAGATGATGCACTTGTTGGTATAGCTGAGGAATCAAAGAATATCTTCCAAGAGCTAATTCGATCACCAACAAAGGAGAGGCTTGCTGAGGTTGTGGCTAATGCAGATCTGAAGGCGTTGATATAGAGTCATATGAGAGCTTCAAAGCTGATGTTCGAAGAGGATCTCTTGGGAAGACGGCACAATTTTTGATGTCGTACATGTATGCTGATTGCATTTGGATTGATCTTTCATTGATCAGGTCTGTGAAAGAAAATGACTGTCCATTGTACTTGCACTGCCTGTTCCTTATGCCTAACCTTGTCACAATTACTCCCGAAATCTGACCTACCTTGATGTATTCTTGGTAAACATTGAAGATTCACATCCTGGTGCCATAACATTGCACGAAAGAGGTGCAATAAGTTTTGACAGGTCGCTCATTCCAGGGAACCGATGTGCTGTCGACAAGACAATTGAGGAGATAATCCTGAAGCATGGCAAATCTTGTGGTGGGGGTGGTAGTGGTGTCGGTGTCTCTGGCATAATTGAAAACTACAGTGTATATCAGAGGTAGGCTCGAACATTATGCAGATATGACGTTTGATGCTCATCGTGGAAATAAACACAGAGATCAACAACCAACTCAGATGAGGAAAAGTGAGGGATGTGTATTAATAAAAAGGCCATAGATGATGTAAAAAGCTTCCTCAATCATGTTGATGTTGATGACAAGAATGGATGGTATGTTTTTTCTTCCGGTGCCCGCGTTCCAGCTGAGGTTGAGAAAGATGTCATGCATGCAATTACCACAGGGAAAGACCAGAAAGAGATGTTCATCAAAGAGCGATTAGAGAAAAAGACATCGTTCTCTGACCCTATCAATAAAGTGAAGCTCAAACCATGGCAGAGCCAGAAAAGAAATTCAAGCTTAAAACATCCCAACTAAAAGTAGAAGAGTACCAGCAACAAGGGGACATTGCTATCCAGCTGATGGTAAAGGCACAAAGTTCAGGCAGCCAACTTGATCTACGGGAATTCTTTGATCCCTGTTCTCAACTCATTTCGAACATTGGAACAACTTCTTTGCTAAGACAGATACAGTTAAGGGCCTACACTGTCTCCGGAAAGATGTAGAGAACTCGCAACCTCCAAACACTGGCAATTCCATGGTAGTGGAAGATGGTAATGCTGTTTTCTACTACCTAAAAGAGATGCCTGCAAACTTCCACGACATTTGTATCAAAATTCACAAAGGAGTGTTGTCCAAATGCGATGTCATCTTCAGCACAAACATGTACAAGCAAGACTCTGGGAAGTCAAGTGAACGGACATGGCATGGGTGTGTAGAGAAGATGATGATTAAAGGAGGCAAGATCAAAAGAGCATCTGACTGGAAGCAGTTCCTAACGAATGATGATAATAAGAAACAACTTATTCAAATTCTTCTGGATGTCTGGAGTAAGCACGACATGGCTAAGAGGCTGTATGGGAAAAGATGATATTCATCAAAGAAGGAAAAGCCCAACTGCTCACTTCTCAGAATGGGAGAGAGACACTGTGTTCTGAGATTCCATTTCTCAACTCAACCCAAGGAGAAACAGACTCACGCGTGATCCTTTACTGCCAATACGGTAAAGGAGCAAACAGCGATATATTTTTTTATATTGTTTCATTACGCTCATCTCACTTCAGACATTACATTACTCTTCCATACAGGGAGAGGCAACAAGCAGGGGCTCAAAGTTGTCACTAATTTTGCCCAGCACTCCTTGGACTACATGCCTTCTCAGGCTGTGACTCCACAAGCGCCTTTAAAGGAACCGGCAAAGTCAAGCCAATCAAACTGTTGCAGCAACACAACAAATTTGTCAAACCTCTGGCAGGACTTGGTGATTCGTGGACTGTACCAGAGGAGTTGCTATCCAACCTAGATTAAATGTACGTTATATATACAGAATGTACTGGTTGTAATAAGCGGGGGGCGGGGGGGGGGGGGATGCGCATAGGAGTTGACTGATACTGATTTTTTTTTTGCGGGAAACATCAGATAACATATCAATGAATAATATTAAACCAAATAAGGGGGCTAGAAAACTTATTTCATGATAATAGCAGACAAAATACAACTTTTAGGTGATTTTGACAGGTTTTGAGACAGAAATTTGCATATTAAATATATGCAAATTTATGACGTCATTAATAATTAAAGAAAAAAAAAACAATAATTTTGTCTATCTGTTGTTGTATGATTTACAAAGATTGTTTATTAATTTGATGGAGGTTAGACTTATATCTGCTGAGAAACAGGGTAAAGTGTAAGCACATAATTCACAAACCCTAAGAAAATGTACAATACACGGAAAACTGATATGTTTACATACAAAATAATGGGGAAAAAAACAATGTCTACATGAGTTGACTGAATTCTTTTTGCAGAAAACATCAGATAACATATCAATGAATAATTTTACACTAAATTAGGGGGCTAGAAAACTTATTTCATGATAATAGCAGACAAAATACAACTTTCAGGTGATTTTGACAGGTTTTGAGACAGAAATTCGCATATCAAAATATATGCAAATTTATGACGTCATTAATAATTGAAGACAATAAAATAAAATAAAATAATTTTGTATACCTATTGTTGTATAGTTTACGAAGATTGTTTATAAATTTGGTGGAGATTAGACTAATATCTGCTGAGAAACAGGGTAAAATGAAAGCACATAATTCACAAACCCTAAGAAAGTGTGCAAAACACGAAAAACTGACATTTTTACATATCTTCAAATAAGGAGCAAAAAACCAGTGTCCAAATGAGTTTTTTTCTTGGGAACGTCTTTTTTCTGATATTATGGATCCCAATGAACAAAATGACACCCAAAAAGTAGGATCATAGGGGGGGTGCACGGTAGCCCCCTCTGGCCCACGGACTATAAGAGGTCCTCCAGCGCCTGGGACTGTCTTTTACCGAGTGAAGACCAATCAACATCTACATGTACTGGTGCAGCTCCAGTTCCTCTGGGTGGATCTGTCCCCGGCTCTGTTCCTCCTACTACAGTGGCATTATACAAAGTACCTATCTGGAGCTTCTTGGGGATCACTATATCCTCCTCATTATCATTGGACACCATGACCGGAAACTTCCCCTCCTCAACACGCACAATACAAGACTGGATGGTCAAACCAGATGGTATGGTATCATTTCGCTCAGCTTCTAGAAGGAGTTCATATGGTTCTTTGCGAGGCCCTGTTGGACTCTGAACTTCAAGCACCACTGCTTGACGAGCTGATATTACGAAGCATGACTCAGGCTTC
Organism: Strongylocentrotus droebachiensis; assembly: GCA_035222895.1. Classification (NCBI taxonomy): domain Eukaryota; kingdom Metazoa; phylum Echinodermata; class Echinoidea; order Camarodonta; family Strongylocentrotidae; genus Strongylocentrotus; species Strongylocentrotus droebachiensis. The sequence continues at coordinate 22,882 of JAVYIG010011490.1, read as the reverse complement.
ACGAAAGCTTTACCGATAACACCCTCCTTCTGAGTCAACTGCATCTGTTCGTCGACTGCCTGAAGGGCCTTTTGCCAAGCTGTATCTGTGGTTGGCCACGGCATTCTTGTCAAGAAATGATCTTTCTCGCCCCTTATCAATTGGTTCCAGCATTCATGTAGGACATTCATCCCTAGTATCCCCATTAGGCTCTGGCCCCTTCGCTTGGCCTCTACTTCGGCAAGCACAAGTACTATTCTTGAAGACATGCAATGTCCAAGAGCAGATACATCAGTATCAAAATATCCTACATATGGGATGGCCTGATAACCAGCAGAGACCAATGTGAAGGAAGAAGGGATATCCCTCAACGTAAAGCCTGCTGGCCTGAGGTGTTGGTTGAAGAAGGATTCTCCTACCGTCGTCACTTGTGATCCTGGATCAAGAAGACAGGGAACCTGAACCGTACCGAATTCCACTTCCACTGAATAGCACTCTCCAACCGCCCTGGATAGGAATCCTCTTTCCTCACCGTCCACTGCCGTTGCACTCACTTTGGAAACATTGCCAACCACTTTGCCGTGTTCCTGTTTCCACTGCCTATTATCTTGCCCCCCTCCAGATGCAAAGCTGGGGCCTTGGCTGCGGTCTGGTCCCGTAGGCGCAGGGGCACCTTTCTCCCCTGGCCCAGGAAGCGATCCTTCCATTCGATTGGGTGGTCCCATATGCGGAGGGGCACCTCTCTCCGATGGCCCAGGAAATGGTCCTTCCATTTGATTAGATCTGAGAGAGGTCTGAAGAGGAATCCGTTGTTCTGGATAAGTGGGATACTGACCTTCTACCATGTACGGCCCAGACATTAGAGGTCCTATTGGGTATAAAGGACGCTCTTCTCTATAATTGCCGAGTGGATATGGACTTGCTTCATTCCTCAACGGAGGAGCACTTTCAGGATACATTGTGTTGGTGCCCCTCCTGCGTTTCTGTTGGGGGCACTCTCTTGCGAAGTGTCCAAAGGCACCACAATTAAAGCAAGGACCCCTCTGCGTAGGCCCCGAAGAGGTTGGTTTCACCTGCAAGCTGCCCCGAGGGCGATTAAACTGCATCATCTCCCTTACCGCCCCTATTACTTCATTAGTCATGGCCCTTACTGCTTCAAGGACTCCGTTGTCCAGGGATGTGGATTGTCCTTTAATCGAAGACAGATGTGCTGCACTAGAAGCTCCTGCTCTTGGTCGTGCTTCCTCTCTGCGCTCGCGTTTTATTGCGAGCTCTCGCAGTTCCCTAAAGGTCATCTCGTCTTTCACCTCATACATATCTCTTAAGGTGTTGCGCAAGAATGTGTCCTCAAGGCCCTCAACGAATTGTTCTGCAATCAAAGCGTCAGGTTTTGCATACAGGTAGGGGCTTCTTGATGTCAAGCTCAGGAACTTCCTTTCTAGGTCGACAGCATATTCACGAACAGATTCTCTTGTCCCCTGCCTCCGTTCAAGAAATCGGCGTTGCAGTTCACCTACAGGTATCACTTCTGCGTATGATGACTTGAGGAAGTCGACCATCTCCTCGACATTGCCACCACCTTTGATAATGGCCTTGGCCTCGTCCTTTGGCCCTCCTCGAAGATAATCCAAAAGAAAGGTGGCTTGTCTAGTCGAAGGAACATTGTAATGTTTGAATGCATCCTCAATTGCCGTCACAAACTCTTGCACATCCCCTGCCCCATCGAAGGTTGGTAATCTTTTCTCCGGCGCCAACATAAGTTGAGGCGGGGGCCTCAATAAAAGCTCTGTCAAGCTTTGAACCGTCTCGTCACCACCAATTTTCTCTTCTGGAAAGAGAGGGTGATATAATGTCACTTTCCACTGCCCAAGGGGCCGGATGAACCCGCCAACTGCTGGCAGTATCACCTCTTCTTCTCCAACATCTTTATAAACCAAACCTTTGGCAGAGGGATATCTTGACTGTAATGCTTCAAGTGATAGGGGCCCCCCCTCTTCTACAAGGGGGAATTTGAAGGATTTCCCGTCATCCCCGATTCTTACATACAAACCCATTTTAGCAATATGAGATTAGTAGATATATCAGAATAGTTACTAAACAACTAATATCTCAAGCATTTACAAATGAGTAGGGCATAAACTAATCGATACCTAGGATCGAGTTCAGTAGTAGATATATCAGAATAGTTACTAAACAACTAATATCTCAAGCATTTACAAATGAGTAAGGCAAAAACTAATCGATACCTAGGATCGAGTACAGTACTAATAACATCTAGAAAATACATCTAGAAAGCAGTTATTTATATAAAAACATGACATTGACATTGTTCAGTCTTACATTGGAACATACAATTATTTATTTAAAAACATGACATTTACATTTTTCAGTCTTACATTGGATCATGTTTGTCTTCAGAATAATAGCGTAGCGTCGTCGACGAGATCCCATCCTCGTCGCCAGTTGTAGGGGGGTGGTAGATTGCGACGGGTAGCCGGAATGAGTGGGGGTAGACCTCGGACAATACAGACAATACAGATGACAATGGCAGCCTGAGGAGTAGAGTTGGTGCTTTTATTCTGTGGAGGACACACCGCTATAAGCGGGGTGGGAACGGGGACAAGTAATGATAAACAGTTATCAATTACAAGAATAAACAACGACACATCTTTCAGCATTATGACAACAAAAGGTAAACAGTGTTCACTACACTAAAACATTTGAATCGTTAATAACAATAACTTTAACTTATTTAAAATGTTTTAGTGTAGTGAACACTGTTTACCTTTTGTTGTCATAATGCTGAAAGATGTGTCGTTGTTTATTCTTGTAATTGATAACTGTTTATCATTACTTGTCCCCGTTCCCACCCCGCTTATAGCGGTGTGTCCTCCACAGAATAAAAGCACCAACTCTACTCCTCAGGCTGCCATTGTCATCTGTATTGTCTGTATTGTCCGAGGTCTACCCCCACTCATTCCGGCTACCCGTCGCAATCTACCACCCCCCTACAATAATACAAACGGGAGCAGTGCAGTTGCAGATTTGTCTAAAAATTCTTCTTGATTGGTGCGGAGGCGCGCCGGAAGCAGTTTGGGATTTGGGGAGGGGCAAACATTCCAGGGGGCTCACCTTTCAGGGGCAGTGGCGTGTATGAGCAAAAACGTTTGGGGCAGAAGAAAAATCTGCATCACAACCACTATGATGTTACATGCAGGCCCCGCGGAACGTCTTTCAAAGTGGAGTATCAACGATCAGATAAAGCGTAGAGCAGCCCCCGGAAGCTCATAGGCTTTATGCATTTAATTACCGTCAGATTGGCATATTTTGATACCTTATTTTGACACTGGCAGATCACTAATTGGCGTGGGGCCCAGGGGGCTGAGCTCCATGAAGCTCAGGGGTTTTAGGCATTTAATAAAGGTCAGATGAGCATCCAGGGGTCCACCTTAAAGCCCTTGATGGGTTCCAAGGGGGCGGAGCTCACGTATTGTGACACTGGCAGGTCACTATTCTTTCTTTCTTTCTCTCTTTTTTTTCTTTTTCTCTTAAAGTACTTTTTCGGGGGGGGGGGGCTAAAATACGTTTCCCCCTCCCCCCCCCCCCCCACTCCCGGCGCCTATTGATACGTGCATGTACTCGAAATTGACAGCATTGTTAAATGTCAATTCCCACTTTTACAGTTCCTATCTAAATAACATCTCACTATCCCTTGTACGTTGTGTGCAATGACCTGTCTACAATTTAACCAGTTTTTGTGTAAATCATCATAAATATTTTTGTTTTTCCAAAGGTGATGCTCCAGTTCATCGCTCCCAACATGGTATCTTTGCCAACTGTGTGTACGATAGCAGCTATCATCACTCATTATTTCCTCCTCGCTATCTTCGCATGGACGAACATCTTGGCGTATGACCTTGTTCGTTGCTTCGGATCATCATCTTTCCTACCCAAGAGACATAGTCAGAAGACACGTCTCATCTGCTACTTTACTTTTGGCTGGTGTCTTCCTCTCTGCATCGTTGTTCCATGTCTGATTACTCAAATTCAGAACCCTTCGCTGTTTCGCTACGGCAAGATCGGGACATCGTGCTGGATCTACCAAGCCAGGGCTATCGTTCTGGCTTTCTTGGTACCTGTCGCCGCCAGTTTCCTCGTCAACTTCGTTTTCTTTTTGTTAACTGCCCACGGTGTTCACAAGAGTAAGCGTGATTCCAGCGTTCTCCATACAGGTGTTCAAGAGCGACGGAAAGAGATTTTCACGGAGCTGGCTGTCCACTTCAAGGTTTGTGTGTCGATGCTTACCGTTTCATAAAACTTGTTATTAATAACAAATGCTTAATTTCTATGATAAATTTGCTCTCAGCCAATCAGATGCCTTGATTTCAATAGCTTATAACAGTAGCTTGTAACTTGTTATTGATATCAAGTTTTATGAAACAGACCTGATAGGCGGGGAGGGGGCCCTAGATGATTATGGTTGATTTCTTTCCGAACTCTCTATTACGATGTTCAAAAGAGCTTCCAGGGTCCTTCCCATCGTTCTTCGTAAATGTCCTAGAGTAAATTAAGGAAGTGCTTTGTAAATGAGCTTGTATCGTCCATTCGAAGTTTAAATCCATGTACACATAATATATACACGACTGTAGGGATAGACCGATCATCGTTGGAATCAAAGCTGTGTCGGTGCCGGAAAGAATAAGTATGCCTATCGCCAATCTGTAAAAATTTGAGCCAACCTACAAACGGCTGAATTAGTTTTAAATTATTCGATTAAAAGTGGGCATTTTTTTCTTCTTCCTACCATTTCATATTTTATTTGTATCTGGTCATCTCATTGCATCTGATAATATGCATTTTTTTAAATATGTTTCCCTCTTTTGCTCGTCTGTCTGCCTCTATAACTGTGACTTCGTTTTATGTGCGTTTATATTCGACCTATATCTTCTTCTCTCTGTATCTCTCTCTCTCTCACTCTCTCTCCACCCCCCTCTCTCTCTCTCTCTCTTTCTCTCTCTCTCTTTCTCTCTTTCTCTCTTTCTCTCTTTATCTCTTTCTCTCTTTCTCACTGTTTATAATTATTTCGTCCTCTCTCTATCACTCCCTAAATGCTCTCAGATATCATGCCTGCTTGGTTTTGGATGGTCCTTCGGTTTCATCGGTGCCTTCGCCCAGTCTGCTGCTGTTTGGACAATCTTCATCATCACCAGCTCTCTGCAAGGTATCTTCGTCTTCATCTTCTTTGGCGCTAACCAACGGGTCAGGGGTCTCTGGCGAAAGAAGATTTACGGATCCAAAGCACGAGGGAGCACTACGACAGGAACGTCTTCTACAAGTGTGGGATTGAGAGACATGAGTCAGAAATAAGTATGTATATCATCAGGTTCAACTACCCACGTCTAGAAGTTATCTACAATAACAGTACTTTAACTATCTTCATCTGGAATGTCATTTGGACTTTTGATGGTAGTCAACATCGCTAAAAACTAGTGATTATAGTATTCTGTGTTAGTCTCTGTAGACTATTGACGGTAACGTCTTAGGTCAATGACGCAGTGCCCTTAACTGTTGTAATTAATTTACTATATTTACTGATCTTATACTTTACATTTCAGAATAAACTAGCAAACAAGTGATTTTGATTAAATTTGAGGAGCACTTTGGATGCAGTACAAAATGTATTATGCTAAATCGATCAATTAAGGTGTAGAATATGTAAGGGTAGATGCTATCTTGGACTTTACAACATATATAAAACAGAAAAAAAATTATGTTTAGGGTGGAAACACTGGCTAAAATCTGGAATATTATTTATTGGGGACATCATGGATGCCAAAGAGGATGTGGATGTAAATCGGGCAAAAGAATTACTTTGTATTCAAAATAATTATTTATGTGAGGTTAAATTACTTTGGAAGTGTATACCTCGTGACTGGAAAAAAAATTAAAATGTGAAAATGGTGTTTTATCATAAAAAATCACACGTCTTCTTTATTTTGAATTGACACCAAAAATATGTCATACCATATCAGTTACAAAAATAAAAATGTCGCAAATTATAAATATGGTATTGGTTGATGGAACCTTTATGTGAAAAAATTATCCTGGGCAAATATATGGAAAACGAATTTGACATACAGTTTAATTTTAAACTATTCTAAAAATTATTAGCATGTGAAGAATATCTATATCGTTTCAAAATATCTGATAATGATTAATGTTTGAAGTGCAAATGCACAGAAAATTATTATTATTTATTTTATGATTGTGATTACTCAAAAGTATTTTGTTACAAGGTCTTATTTTTTCTTAGAAAAACAGAAGTATTGTTTAATAATGAAAAAATTGAATACCGTGATATAATTGTAGGCAAGCAATGCGATTATATGAATCCAAAATATATAGTTTTCAAAACTAATCCATTAATTAATTTAGCTTCTTATGTTATATATATATACGCAAAAAAGAAAATGTAATTTTACAAACATATTCGACATTTATTTAAAGGAAATATCATGGAGGGCAAATGTAGGCATATCACCTCTAAAAAAAAATGTTGATTATGTTTTTTTTTAAATTAAGTTCGTGATATAAGTATAATTCATGTGTTTTTCTTTGTAATCAATATTATAATGGGTTTCTTATGTACGTATTATTCAATTAATAAATGATGGAAAAAAGAAAGAACAAAAAAAATATCATATGATGTCAGTTAAATATGTAATAACAAACTGTACTTTGTTTAAAACGGAATGGATGTGAATCTATATCTAATTCAAATTTGTTTTGTTTGAAAATAAATATTATTTCTTTCCGATAATGGGAACATTTTGTTCGGCGGTAAATGCTCCTCTTTCTGGTGCATCTTTCTTGGTTTATGAAATTGCCGTTGTACCATAATAATTATCTGAAATGATAGCCCACGGGATGGCCTCATGACAAAGGTCTCAATACGTACATGTATCCTCAGGGGCGGATATAGGGGGGGGGGGGTTGTTGTAGTGCTTTCTACCCCCCCCCCCCCGAAATATTGGTCGGCACTTTTTTGAAATTCGGGGTGCAAAATGAAGAAGAAAAAAATGTAATACTCACTAATGAAATGATAGATAATCTAATGAAGTAGAAGTACAAATAACTGTCAGAAGACTGTTTTTGTTATAATTTCATTGTAGTCGAGTAGTTCATTTCGATATTGAGGTAATATATAAAAGCAAGGAAACGAATTAATGTTGATTTCGTTTGTAAAGTGTTTATAGTTTTGAGACTTGCTGTGGTTTTATTTTTGTTCTTTATACAGTTTTATAATATATGAGTGTGTGTCTCTCTGTGTGTATTTAGAGTATAGTATGATGCGTTTCAGTGAGGGAAGCTTTCAGTCAGATAATCCGTTTTGGCATTTCTCTTTCCATTAAAAAAAAACTATAAAGATAATAATGATTATAATAATAATCATAATGATAAAACCAATAATGATAAAACAAATAATTATTATAATTATTATAATTAGAATGATAATAATAATTATGATAATAACATATGAGATTTGTAAGGCATTGAATCCACTTAAATTAAATGCTCAAGGCGCACTTGTGAAACAAACAAAAACAACAACAAATGAAAAGAAGAGATCCCATAAAAGCATCGTCTTTATAAACAAAGGAACAGAAGCATAACATAAAACAATCATTATAAAATGCCGAATTAAACGGATGCGTTTTATTATTTTTATCTATAAATGACTGGTGCCCCTACACTGTAAAAAATAATTTGTTCATTGGTAATTTTTACGTATTTTTTCCATGTAGAATTTACTTGAAAACATTAGTTTTGCCATTTACGCACTAAATTTAAGTCTTGCTAACTCAAACTTTCAATTTAGTAGAACATACGTGGAATATTTAAGTAAAATCAAATACATAAGAACTTTAAGTAATTTCAGCTTGTATTAATTTAGTAATTTTAACTCAAAATCAGAAATTATACGTATTACTCAAACAATTTATGTTGATTATTCTTATCTTTTTAAAGTAAGGACCAATGCAGTGCGTAATAGAAATATTTACATAATTTATGAATATTCATTAAGACCAAATTAAACTCTTTTTTAAATAAAACAATTCTTTTTTTGTGGTTGAATGAAAATTTAAGGACTTTAAAACATTTACTAATTCATTTAACATGGCTAAGCAAAGACAAGACAATTTTTAATTTTTACCCATTTCAAAACAAATAAAAACTTGATATTTCAGGAAATTGTCAACCAATTTTCCTTTTAAGATGCTACGATCAAGTATATATACAATTTGGAGCCTTTCAATATGTGTCGAATCTTAATCTTAAATAGAAGTAGTGAATGATTAGTGGATGTTACTTGTTAGATTAGATGGGTTCCAAATCGTGCAATATGTAATCCTATCATAGCTTTTTTTTAATTATCTAAAATGATTACAATACTTAAATTATTTACGTTAATGTAACTCGATTTAACTGAGTAAAAATTTATTCAGCAAAATAAGTAAATTCTACTTAAGATGCCGTAGGTAACATTTACTTAATAAAAATAAGGCAATTCTTTTCCTCAATTTTATTGAGTTATTTCGACTATTTTTTTTTACAGTGTATTTTCGTTTACTAAAGGTGGATCGATCCTTAAAATTTCAAAAGGGGTCAGCGGATGCAATGTTTTTAAAAAAATTATCCAAGATCTCAAGCGATTTTTTTTTCCTTTCCCCTACCCGTGGATGACCCACTAGGCCAACCCCTTGAAAAATTGCCCGTGAAATGTATCCTTTTAGTTTATATATACTCTTCTCACCCCACCCCTCCAAATCAAAAAAAGTTTCCCCAGCAATATACGATTATGATGTCGTTATCGAGGGCGAGTGAAGCGGAGTGAAGTGGGTCAGGATAAGTTAGATCCTGCATGACCCGCGAGGGTGTAGTGACTGATCTCGAACCCAGTTAGTCAACTCATGCAGGGGCGTACGCAGGATTTTTTCAAGGGGGGGGGGGGGGTTAAAATCGGGCCCAAAATATTTTGCTCCCGAAAAATTTGAAATCGCGCCGGCCAAAAAGTCGCTCAGGGGGGGGGGGGGGGGGGGGTAAGCGTACACTTTTTTTTTGGGGGGGGGGAGTCTCAAAAAAATCGCAACGACTCGGCCAGCCGAAAAGTCGCTCAGTGGGGGGGGGGGGGGGGGTACGCCCCTGAACTCATGCTATAGCTCCCAAAACTAAATTGTTAATATATCAACATTTAAAAGGATCGAGGATTACCCACTTTCTTCAAAATAATAGATCCGAAACTATAGAGGTGGTAATGAAATGCAACTCCATCTTAAAACGGCTTTTGTAGTTCTGCTGATTGGCTGAAAGTACATCAAGTTTAAACTTGCTACTCGGAACAAATTAGTCGCAACTATTGTCGAAAAATCAAATCATGGGCAAGTCTTAAGGCATACATTTCGGTATTTGAAGACAAAGATCGTAAATCAGAAGTTTTCAATATAAATTTGGGATTAGGGATGATCCCCCCCCCCCCCCCCCCAAAAAAAAGAAGAAGCTGAAAATGCCATTGTGGCGTCGCTGCAGCTGCGCTTCGTTGGTGGTCATCCGAAGCCGTCGAAGGCTACTTGAGAAGAGACTACCGGTAGATGCAAGATTGTCGAGGAGGCCTGCAGCTGTGAGCTGTGGAATCGGTGTAAAAATCAACTGTTTCAACTGCTAAACAAAAGGTAAAGTGTTGTTCATAATTTGTAAAATGTATGCATATTTATACAAAAATCAATGTAACTGATTTTAAAATGAAATATCGATTGAAACGACCGAGAAATGCAGAATTTAGGTGTTACTAATTGCACTTTGAAGTCCATTCAAATACCCTCGCTCTGGCGCGGGCACAAACTCCCCGTTCCTCCCCGAGAGCTTGGGGCAGAATAGGGTGGTACGTGACCATACCTGCGGTATATCACCAAGAGTAGAGTTGTTACAATATTACATCCTAGGTCCAGATTGGACAGGGAAAATATAAATGTCAGTATGCTCATTAAAAAAAGAATGAATGTGCCTGCATGTTGAGGAAAAACAAATGAGAGGGGATAGACCTATTCATAATTTATTTTAAATTACAATTAAAAAAAGTCAATGTGCCACCCCCCCCAAAAAAAAAAGGGGGAGGGGCTTTATAGTTATAGCCCTTGCCTTGCCCTACACTAGATAGTGAATATGAAATGTAAAACAGAGAGAAATCTAAGAAGAACATAAAACATTTTGTGAGGGGGGTCAGAGATGGAATGATAATAAATGCATTTCATAATGTTGTACAACAAGTTTGTACAAGTGGAAAAGAAAAAAAGAAATAGATTAGGGTCTAGAATCTATAGGCCTAGATCTAATATGAAGACTGATCTAAGACCAGGGAGTTGGAATGGATGAAGACACCGTCTCGAAAGATTTTCCTCTCCAGCCATCAAATAAACACCAAATTTTCAAAATGCTGTCTGCTTCCCATAAGTTCTCTAAACACTCGGTCGTAAAAATATATGGAGGAATCAAGCTAGTTAGAAGTCATGTGAGGCAGCGCAAAATTGACGCATACTCGGTGAAGATTTATAGTATATTCAGCATTGCCTTGTGGAGAAAAGGCCAAATCAGCCCTATGAAGGAGTAACGTGACCATTCAGACAGCCCCTTCCTTCAGTGCAGAGTCAGTTGGCCATTTGTCTCAAACTGGAAGCCTCATAGTTATATACCAATCAAACAGTCATTAATTGTTATACATGTAAGAGGCTACAGTTCTCATGATTATGAGCGCTTGTGGCCTCAATTAGGAAGATGAAACAGTTTTGCTCAAATATGTGAAGCTGATGATGATAATAATTCATTTCTACAAAATGTCACGGTTTGGTACAAAGTGTGCGGATGACTGTACCTCATCAACTTGGAGCCAGAAGGGCATCAAACCATTTAACATATATGTTGCACAGTTTTAACACCCTTTTGCATCTCAAGTACAATATAGTCTTAAACTCTGTAGGCCTACTATAATTGGATCTCTTCCTTCATTTTAGCTGATTAGCTGTCTACAGAGGTTGTAACCATCCATACCTACATCAAATGATTGTACTTCCATCTTCTCTGATTCCATCTCGAGCTCTGCGGCTGACTTGCAGATAAGGTATGGCAACCATGTCCAGACTGAGAGCGGTTCTGATAGACCTCAGCGGTACCATACACATAGAGGATGCTGCCATACCAGGAGCAGTAGCTGCATTACAACGGTATACACTGTCATTTTTATTCTGCATTTGTATTTTAACTATTGAAGGACAAATATGCATTCAAGAACTATATTGCTAGTACCGATGATAGTGGGTTCCTGTATGGTGCTCATGTCTGTAACACTTCCTGTTGCTCCAGTAATATCATTACCCCAGCTTTAGGATGGCTGCTATTACGGTGCTCTAGCTTAAGGAATTAATCCCTGCCAGGTACCTGTTTAGTTCACCTGGGTTGAGTGTGGCAAATGTAGATTGATGCCTTGCCAAAGGATGTTAGTTGTCTGTCAGGAACTCGAACCCCATACACTATGATCCATAGTCTGCTGATTTATCCAATAAACCACTCTACCTTTAAATAAATTCATTGCAAAAATAAAGATGTAGATGAAACTGTTCTGTCTTATCATTAACTTTGATGGAATTATACTGGACCAGTTCTTGTTACGGAATAGGTTACATACTTTAAGGTCTTGGAAGATGAATAATCTATTCTGCCTTTCTCCTCGAATCTGCAGTCTACGAGAGAGAACTACAAACATCAAGTTTGTAACCAATACCACAAAGGAGAGCATGGTCACCCTTCACAGTCGTCTCTCAAGGATTGGGTTTGATATCAAACAGAATGAGATCTTCTCTTCCCTTACTGCTGCACGAAACAAGGTCCAGGAAATGGGCTGTAGACCAATGCTGCTACTTCAAAATAGTGCAAAGGAGGACTTCAAAGGTGGGTAAGATAACAAAACAAATTATTTTTTTGTTTCAACAATCTTGTATTAACTTGAAATTAAACTATTGATTGGTTGGAGCTTTGAAGGTCATCTTTTTTTTCATTCCTCAGTTGTATATGTACAGAACCTTTTTTCCTTTTTAGATGACATATGGTTTACCATGCAGCTTAATTTGAAAGAGATTTTACAAATAAAGAGGTCTAATGGAAATGAAAAACATCAGGTGTAACGTAATTATATCTCTATTTGTGTGGACCAAGATTATTATTAATTTTTTTTTTTTTTGGGGGGGGGGGGGGGGAGGGGGAGGGGGGAGGTTCGAGAAAGACTAATTCAGATGTTTTTTATTTGTTTTCTGTTGCTAAAGACCTAGTTTTCAGTAGGCTTGTTACCTAAATTGAGTTAGGGAAAGGTCTTGGTGATCACACATTGAAGTTTGTAATGTGAGTTGAGGTGGGATGAGATGAGTTTGATACTGTGAGCCTTCAATTTTCTTTGTTTGTCAGGTTTTGCTCTTTAATGTCACTTTAGGATGCCCTCTCAAGGTGAAAACCATTTGCTTTCTTCTCTATCCCATTAGATATCTGTACAGATGATCCAACTGTGTTGTAGTGGGTCTATCTCCTGACAGTTTCAACTACAGCACATTAAACCAAGCATTCAGGTGAGCTAGCTGGTCAAGGCAGTAAGATCCTTACTTAATCTTGATATATACGATTAGTAGATACCCCCTCCTCTTTCTTAAGATTTGTAAAGCCCCACTGCACTGCTTATAGCTACTTGCGCCCTCTATATAGCAAATGATGCCTAATCGGTGACCGTTGGTCCCCCATGGTCCCCTTTTTCTTATGTTAATTGAGAGCTGATTTGATGAGATAACCACCTGTCAGTGACCATGCAGGGAGGTCTAATCCCTCCTGGCCAAACTAGAGCAGATAGGCTTTAAGTGATTGTTACTTTATGTTGTCTGGTACTCAGCATAACATGGCAAAAGGTAGCATTATACATCAGTCAAATTATTACGGTACATAAAGTCCATTCCAATGTCAGCTGACAAAGTGGAAACAGTAAGCAAATAACTACCGTTGGTGAAGGTGATGGGACGAACTATCACTTCCGAGGCGATCTGGATGTAGCTATCTTTCCGAAGCGAAGCTGAGGAAAGATAGCGTATACATTCTGATCGACGAGGAAGTGATAGTTTGCCATCGCCTGAAACCAAAAGGTGATTATTTGCTTTATATTCCACATATAAAACAATTTAACTACAAAAAGAAAAGGACGTGTATGCATCTACATAAAAGACACCATGCCCAATTCACACCAAAAAAGTGAAACAGTAGTTTAACCCAACCCCTTGAGGGGACGGTGCGCGCATGTGTTTGTTTTAATTGCGCTCATTGGTAATGCGCGCTTAATTACGCCTGTTTTAGTGCGCTTTTGGATAATCTTCAGTGAAAGTGCGTTGCCCTTTGTAGATAGTACCTCTATCTTCGGTGAAAGTGCGTTGCCCTTTGTAGATAGTAGTACTATCTACAAAGGGCAACAAACTTTTTGTTTCTCCCATCAATAATGGGCGATCTATCTTTCATCACATGATTTACTTTTGACCAATCGTAGAGCAAGATTCTTAGTATGTGGAATATAATGTTGTCTACAATCCATATTCATGTTTGTTAGAAAAGGGGATAGGTTTTCAGAATTGTCTGGTCCATATTTGTGTCGGTCCATTGAAATTGTGATGCGTTTTGTGGAATTTGTTGGAGAATGCAGTTTGTGTCTTCATCCTAAATGTTAGGTGTATGTCATCAGCAGATTTTATTTCTATTTCTCTAAAATATAGGAGATTTGTACTATCTGCATCTCTCTTTACATTTTGTTGTTCTGTCACATTATTAGTTTTCCTTTATATAATTATGTATAAAATAGCTAAAAAATAGCTAAAATAATTTGCTTATCACACCTGTGAATGTAAATGAAAAACTCCTAAAGTTGAAACTCTCAAACTTGATACAAATGTCTTACTACAGCAGTGAATGTACCACTATTTCAATTCTGTCCTTCAATTGCTCATGTTTGTCTTCTTCAGATTGATCCTTGATGGCCATCCCCTTATTGCGATTCACAAGGCCAAGTATTTCAAGAGGCAAGATGGATTAGCCCTTGGACCAGGAGCGTTTGTGGAAGGGTTGGAGTACGCGACAGGGGTCAAGGCTACGGTGGTGGGCAAACCAGAGAGGGCGTTCTACCAAGAGGCTCTGAAGACAATGTCTTGTGCACCTGAAGAGGCAGTGATGATTGGAGATGTATGTATCCTAGCTTAGATATAAGAAAATTTACCTCTAGGCAAAGTGATCATGTCAATGACTTATATGAAACGTTAAAGCCCCACTGTAGCTACTGGCTTCCTTTATATAGAAAACAATGTCAAAGCGGTGCCTGTTGGTCCCCCATGATCCTCTTTTTCTTATGTTAATTGAGAGCTGAGTTGATGAGATAGCCACCTGGCAGTGACCTTGCTAGGTGGTCTAATTCCTCCTGGCCAAACTAGTACAGACTGGCTTTAAGATAGGACTCTGTACTTGACGTTCATAACTGCATCTGCCAAAAATGTGCATAGGTTGCAAAAGGAGTTGTGTGCTCTGTGGGAGAGTGTTTGCTTGACTTTGTTGAGGAATTTGTAATATATTCAGTGTTTTAGGACTTCTTTGGCAGCTCCATTTTGCCAGGCATGTAACAACAGAAATCTTTGACAGTAAATAGGTTGAAAATCATGTTCCTTAACTTCCATTATTTTGTTAATTGTTTTATTTGCAACTTTTGTTAAAATGTTTCTATCAATAGAGTTTTTATTTAAGAAAGAAAATATATAATAACTTTTTGTTCAGTAGTGTTTTACATTAAAAGAATGAGTGTATGTGTAAGGAAAACAGAAAATTCATTACATCTTTTTTGTTTTAGGATGTGGAAGGTGATGTACAAGGAGCACAGAGAATTGGCATAAAAGGCTTCCTTGTGAAAACGGGTAAGCTCTTCTTTGTTTGACATATTGCACTAGCTGTGATTGTGCTTGGCAAGGTTCTCTCAAGAAAATAAATCTTAACACTCTTCGTGATCATACCTAGTCTATTATAATAATACAACAAGCTCCATGGGTCCGATTGTGGGCGGTCCCAGGCTCCATCGGTCCGATTGTGGGCGGTCCGATGACGTATTTCGCGTCGAAACGCGTCGATCTGCGTCACCTAACGAGGCTCCGGGCTCGACGCCGGGAGAGCTATCTCCTCCCGGACGACGGGTCGAGGGGGGACGGGACCCGACCCGGGGGACGAGGAATTCTTTTCTACGTGGAAACGGCCGGGTTTTTTACCCATTCTGTCCCGCCATCGACCGGGAAATCGTTAAAAAACGATGTGACACGCTCATGAATATTATGCATGACCTGTTGCATGCATGCATGAGCCTCGAACTGTTTCAATCCATTGCCCCTAAAAAATGGTTTTTATTCTAATTTGATATTATTCTAACCAAAAGTATTCAGCAAATTACGAATGTGTTTTTATTCTGTTTATACAGTCAACAACAATGTGATAAAACGGAGATATACAATCACGCAAAAGCAACGACCCAGCTATGGCTAGCTTATACTTTTGAGCATCACAGTCCGACCTCGATCTATTTGAATTGTATGCCAAAATCAGAAATAACGTTTTGTGTTTGATTTTTTAGCAAATACATGATATGATAATAACAAATTATGATGTTGTATTTTTACAATCCTGAGTAGATTCATATTGAAAGTTTCAATAGCGTAAATGGCAACCGATCAAAGGTAGGTACGTACGTACCATCGATCTGTATGGTACGTACATACCATCTCTATACATGCATGGGCTTCGGCTGTTCTGTACATGCATTGTTCTAACAAGTGTGTGCGGGGTACGTACACAAGGCTCAAATTAATTTTTTGCCCACGGGGGCTCTTCCAAAAAAAAAAGAGCCCCCGTGAGAAGGCTCACGGGGGCGCTTTTAGTGCTGACGGGGGCCTTTATTTTAATACAAATTTCCATTGAATTGGTACCCGTGAAACTCCTTAGTATTTTATCATTATCATTTATCTAAGTCGGTATTTTTCCTCTTAGAAATTTACTTGTTACATAGCTGTTATTGACTTTCATCCCCGTGAGGACATTTTCTCCATTTCTTCCGGTTCTGCACATAATTTCCTCCTCATTATTCGGAGCAACCTTATTTACATTCTTTCTTTACTTTTAGTAATTACCATATCCTTCCAAAACACAGGGGCGGATCAAGCTTTTTGCTAAGGGTGGGGCATCGTCCACGAGCCGCGTAGCGGCGAGGCGATTTTTGTTGTTGCTATTTTGAACCCCCGTAAGTGGTGTTTTCCTGGCATCTACCAACATGCGGATCATCGCCCACGAGCCGCAAAGCGGCGAGGCGACTTTTTGGTGCTTTTTTGAACCCCCGTTAGTGATGTTTTCCTGGCATCTACTGACATCTACTAATACTGTGTAGATCTGGACACATGATAGCATTTTTCTGGGCACATCACATTTTTCCTTGGCAGCCCAAGGGGGAGGGAGGAGGTTAAACCCCCTAAACCGCCTAGATCCGCCCCTGCAACAGCTTATGCCTTCTTCTTCTTCTCAATATTGATTTTCTGGTCGGGTTACATTATTTGATGGACTTTAAGAATCACCAGATTTCAGAGGATTCAAACTTTCACAACAAAAAACTTCTCCATTTTTCAGTCCTTGCGCGCGCGCGATTGTCGATCTCCAGCTCTAGCAGATATTGGGCGTCAGCGTGCACACCGGTACTACCAGCGCATAGCAACTGTGCTGACGGCCGCACCGCGAGCTTCCGTTGTTTGTTTTGGGAATACTCCCGGGAATACTCGTAGAGATGGTAGAGAAAGCGCCATCTAAGTTCCATTTCATTGGTTTAAGGTTTGAAAATTAATACTCAATATTGTGTTAAAGTTATATCAGAAAAGATAATCTTAATTTTATAATTCCACGGGGGCGATTTTTAATTTTGCAATCGCCCCCGTGAGCAACCTGACGGGGGCGATTATGGAGCTCACGGGGGCGAATCGCTCACCGCCCCCGTGTATTTTGAGCGCTGTACGTACATGATAATGCTCAACACGACACACAAAAAGCGCTATTCATTTTCGCGTGTATGTATTAAACGTGTGTGCACGTGTGTTCATGTTCTACATTGCATTGTGCAGTGCATGTATACTATAGCGACTTTCATTCAATGTACTGATAGTTATACCCCCGGGTTATACCTCGACTTGGTGAACCTCTTCTCGATTAAATAAAAGCACCTTAGACTACTCATTAATAATTGTTCGATAACACAAGTTTATTTTCTGCTTCAAACGCCCGCTTGCAGTTGATTTAAATAAGTAAAATTATCTTATTACATTACATAACAGATTTCAGATTTCATGCAGCACCTAGACCTACATTTATAACTAACTCCAAGGAGCTCTGCCGCCGCAAGCGTCGGCGAAGCTACCTGGGGTTACTGTATAACGTAATCATTAGATCGTCAACGTGACAAAAGCGAAAAAAAGAGATGAGGGTCGGGTAGGGCAAAACATCGAGGCAAGCCAAATTCTGCCACCAAAATCTAATGTGCATCTACATCAGTCTGCAGACTACAATTTTTGCATTTAGATACTGAAGAGAAATAAAAAAAATTAAATGCCCTTGGCCTTGGTATTTGGTTAACTCTGATTATAATAGAAACTTTACTTCTCATGAGTTTAACTTCCGAGTCTGAATTCTAACGTTAAAGAAGAAGAGATCTACTTTTATTTTAATTATTCTAATTGATTCCACAATAATTAATCTATTCTAAGTAAACTAGAACTACATTTCCATTAATATAGTTGGATCTACTATATGTAATGTTAACTTATCAGGCCTGATAAAACCCCGATTTAAATCGGTTTCCCAATTTTTTTTAATATTTTTTTTTCCCAATTTTTTTTTTCTTCTTCCCTATTTTATCCTGATTTTCCCGATTTCCCTCTTATTATCTCTATTCTTCCCTATTTTTTTCCCAATTTTGTCCCAATTTTCTCACTCGAAAGGGCCATTTTCCCCCCGCGAATCCTCTTCTTTCTTTTGTTATACTCAAGGGGGGCGTGGTTGAGGGAAAACAAAAAAAAAACTTTTTTTTTTAGTGCTCACTATCACCCCTGAACATCGGGGCAAGCCAAATTTTGCCACCAAAATCTAATATGCATCTACATCAGTCTGCAGACTACAATCATGCATATATAGAAACTAAAGAGGAATACAAATTAAAAAATGCCCTTGGCCTTGGCATTTGGTTAACTCTGATTATTAATAGAAACATAACTTCTCATGAGTTTAACTTCCGAGTCTAATTCTAACGTTAAAGAAGAAGAGATCTACATTTATTTTAATTAATCTAATTGATTCCACAATAATTAATCTATTCTAAGTAAACTAGAACTACATTTCCATTAATATAGTTGGATCTAAGTATGTATTTAATGTTAACTTATGCATATTCACTTTTTACATAATAGCAGTGAAGGGATGTTCCGCTTTCTTTGTCAGTCATATTCATAGTGTCTGATTTTTAATGACATCTGCAGCCGAAATTTGTGCGCCTATCTCCTAAACCGTCCCCTTGGGGTACCGGTGCACGGTGCCATCAGCCGCCGGAGAGTCTACTCTATATCAAATTGGCTATGCTCCGCCCGATGTCCACCTCCGTGTCGACGTCCAGAGCGAGTTGCGGCTTGATATTTACTCACAAATTGGGCCCCCTCCCCCCGGCCCCCCACTCAGAGGTCGGAATGACCGCATGCGTGCTGCCAAAATGTCCGGTAAAGGGGTACTTTTCGGGCGACAAAGTTCGGCCCGAGAATTGTAAAAAAAAAGGGGTGTATTTGAATTTTCACCCGGAGATTTCTTTAAAAAGGGGGTGTTTTTCTTTTTTTCTCTCATCTCTTTGGACTCCTGAGAAATTATTCCGAATTTAGGGGGGTCTATTGAGCATTTTTCCTGATTTAGGGGAGTCTCCAAAGCAGGAAAAGCCCGCGAAATGCCCGCGAAAGGGGGGTTCGGAAATATTGGCAGTCCTCAGATAGGGGGTGCTTTCAAAAAGAGGGAACGAGCATTTTAAGCGTACCCTAAATAACATTGAGTGGGGGGGGGGGGGGGCGGGCCCCTCCCTCGCTGCCTTTTGGACCCGCCCCTGCCCCACCCGCGCGCTCTAGAATCCCGCGGATTTCCGCGGGTCCAGCTAGTATAGAATAATTCACTAAGAGAATTGTACCATGCACAGATTGTCCCTTAAGGACTCACTGGCACTGCTCACAAATCATCCCCTTGGTGTGCTGCAAGGCCAATTTAATCAATTTACCTGAAGTGGAAGTAACAAGTTTTTTGCATAGAACCCAGCTGCAGGATATGCAAAGAAAACTATTGACACACAAGGCGGTGTCAGGCACAATTTTCCTGATCCATCTTGAATTACCTAGATAATAACTATTATCTAGATAATTGATGGGCCAGCTAGTGCGCATGCGCTGTTCAGGTAGATGAGCATTGTGACATCACACGTTCAATCTAAAGTAATGCGCAATTAACGCGTCTCAATCGTTGTAGGATTTTTCGCGGGATAATTGATGACACTAAAACAGCCAATTATCTAGATACCATTATTTTTCATTAAGATCCAATGTCTATCATATGCTTTAAACAAGAGTGAGATTCTTGTTTCAGTAACAAATATGTTAAGATTGATGTCTCGCTTGTTTTTTCCTCTTTCATTTGATGCAGGGAAGTATAGACCTGGCGATGAAGAGAAGATAACTCAACCTCCAGAGGCGATATGTGAGGACTTTCCTGCAGCTGTCGAGCTATTGCTGAAAGAATACTTATGACAGGATACCACATGAAGTGAATTAGTGATACATGTATACATTTTCATCATGCTGATTATAACTTATTGTGCAATCTCTAGTACGTGCCACATTATGCAAGTCAGTATTTATGAAAGATATAATCACACTGTGAAAATTGATAATTGTGCCTTTCATGAAGATGTGCTTGCAAAACAGGAGGAAAGGAAGAAACTTTCAAGCATCAAATTTTTTTTTTTTTTTTTTTTTTTTGTCATCCCTTTGCTAAGCCCTTGATTTGCCAGATTGGTCAGTTGGTGATATTTCATTCTTTTGCTTGAATTGCCACAAGCTGTATTTACCTAAGTTTATATATATGCTTCCTGTTCCTCGTTGGTCACTGTTCTGAACAAACATGAATGTTGACCAAGCATCCAACTGACCATGCGGCCTGCATCTACAGTTTATACCAGTATCAATCAAAGGAATGATTTACATATGACTTTCTACTAGCTAATAAGGTGGTCCTCTTACTTCCTGGCCTGCATGGTATACCAAATCTTAAAGGTAAAGACCAGTATTGGCAACGCCCCAATTTCAAAAAATGAAATAGAAGCTCTTATTACCATTCATGTGAAAGAATATGTTTTGACTGATACATGCAAGGCATACATGATGATAACAATTTTGCTGGGAAACCGCCTACTAATTGATATATTTGGTAAATTAGTTTATCTACATGGTCTGTGAGAGATAAACGCATGTGTCGCGCATGTGTGCGTATAGTCCCATATACATCTTTCTGTGTACAGTGCTTGTAACTTTACAAAGACTGGGCAAATTTCTTATCATTTGATGATTCCAGAACCTTGCAGTACACACCAATACTTATATGCTAGATGATCAACCTTTTCTGATCGATTCCACAACGTTTCTTTCACAATGCAATCGCATGACCATAACTGGTCTTTACCTTTAATCCTAAGTGTGTCAGTAGCCAACTTAGTTTATTTGGTCGCCAACCTTGTCTGGCGTGCTTTGTTGCTTGTCAATCAAGACACTACATATATATATATATATATATATATATATATTGTTTTAATTTATTTGTTTTCCATTAACACTTATGTCCATACTGATAATATCAAGTTTTCTGTACATTATATCATGACATTGGAGCTTTCATTGCTTCTCTAAATTCTAAATGTTATTTATTCAAAACAAATTGTGTTACTCATTTGTTTATTGTGATCATTTTTGAAAATATATTAATGGTTCCTATAATGTTCTTTTGGTTGTTTTAATGACTTTGTGTTGTGTGAGCTCTTTGTGATTTTGTATTTATTGTATAAAATACATTACCGTGCGTCCCCCAAAAAACTATACACTTTTGAAATGGCTGCCGAATAAAAAAATATATAATATCATAATAACCTAATCTTCATACCCTTTACAAAAGTGAGCAGTGCTCACCCAAGCATGAATTTTTCGGCCTTTTTGGTGTCATATGAAAGTTGAGTTTATGAGCTTTCCATACATATAAAACTTTTCCCCCAGAATTATATATTTTTTTATTCGGCAGCCATTTCAAAAGTGTATAGTTTTTTTGGGGACGCACAGTATTGTACTTTAAGAGATGCCAAAGTTTGAATGAGGTGAATCTACACAGAATCCTAACTATAGTTTGTCATTCAGAGTAGATCCAAAATGGTCATATATATTTGGACCAAAGGGGGTCAGATATATTTTACTTCTTTCTTGAAGTAAATACCAAGAATGGTTTCCACATATGACTAATTGAGTATCCCAAATTCATCATGGTATAGGGGTCTGCCTTCATATTAAGTCGTATAATTTTCTATCCTGCTTCAAGATAACCTTCACCCTTGGGCCTTGGTATAGAACCCCATGTAAGTATGATGATTGTTATTAAAATTGACTTGGTCCATTTATCTATTCATCCATAATCTTCTGAACTACATGTGTATATACATTTCAGTCATTATGTTAATGAACAAATAATTGCATATTATTGGAGATCCTGGTAAAATATATTGTTCTATGCCTTTCAGGTTTTATTGAAAAGGACAAAAACAAAGAACAGATCCAAGCTTTTGATATAACTGATATTTTGGGGAAGAACATTTCTCTTAAGCTAGGGATTACTCATTTGAAGTTGTTCCATACTAGACTTCTCTGAAACAAATAGAATGGCTATTTATTTTCAGATTCATTACTGACTTTATTTTTGTTTTCTCATATCTCTGCACTTATGCTTTCTTCACATTTCTTCGTATTTAATTCTTTATTTGTTTATTTATTAATTTATGCTTTTTATTTCTGCATATGTGGTTGGTTTTTAAGTATGTTAATTGGTAGGCCATCCTATACATATGACCTTTGAATTAATACGGGGGGATCTTAATCTTAGTTGAGATGATTGAGAAGTCAAAATGATTTGCAAGATAGACTCTTAATTATGACATCACTATTATAAAAGAACACCAAAATGATTGATGTGGAAGGAGAGAGAGAGAGGATAGAAAGGAGAGGAGATCAAGAGAGAGAGGGGGGGGGGGGAGATTTGTGTTAGAAGAGTGAAGGATACAAAGGGGAGAGAAAGAGGAGAGGAAATTTATAATGTTAAAAAGATAATACAAATTGGCCTTTTTACTGGTACGTGAGATCTATAGAGATTAAGCGGTGTCACACAGAAAAATCCCTTGAAAAATCCCTTGAAAAATCCTTTCAAGGGAGAATTTTCTTGCTTCGTTAGAGGATTTTTAATGGGATAATTGGGTGACAGACAGCAATTAAGAGGATAACTAAAATCCGGATTTTTGGCCTCTGTGTGACACGGCCGCCTAAAGATTCAATTAAAAGAGGAAATTTCATAAAGTAGAGGCCATGTTCAGATATTTAAACAAACATGGATAGGGAGGAATCCAGGAAGGTAAAATATAAGATGAGATTTGAAGCAC
>JAVYIG010011489.1:0-60373 GCA_035222895.1 Strongylocentrotus droebachiensis | reverse complement strand
GTGATCTGTCATTTTATGACGGGTTCACTTCAGTGACCCAATCAACATTCTATATTAAGTGTTTCTCCAAGTTCCTCGGTCTTGAGCCATCCGTTTAAGGGTTTCATACCCTGTTGCTCCACATTCTGTGATTACATCGTCTAGAAAGCCTTTACGAGGTCTTCCCCTCTTCTTCTCTCCACGTATACGATCTTCTATGACTCTTGAGCATCAAGCCCTCATCATGCCCTCGATGTGTCCAAGCCATTTCTTCTGTCTCTCTCTAATTGTTTAGTATCTACTTTGCAGGTGCTGAGGTCGCAGTGTACACAGCTCAACAGTTTCCAAAGTTACTCACAAACCTAAAATCCTTCAAGGACGGTGACATTGATGCTGCATTTGAAGAAGCCTTCATGACCTTTGATGCATCTCTCAAACAGAAAGCAATCATAGAGAAGCTCAGGAGGATAGCAGGCATGGAAGAGGGAGAAGAGAAAGAAGGTATGTTATCAGGGGGGGGTGTTTCACAAAGACTAAAATCGACTTTAAAGGTAAAGACCAGTTTTGGAAACGCCCCCCTCTCAAAAAAATGAAATGTAAGCTCTTATTACCAATCATGTGAAAGAATATGTTTTGACTAATACGTGATCATACAATTTTTTGCAGAGAAACCGCCTACTAATTGATAAATTTGGTATATTATTATATCTATTTGGACCTGATAGATATAACGCACGTGTCGCACATGTGTCGCGTAGTCCCATATACATCTTTCTGTGTACAGTGCTTGTAACTTTACCAAGACCAAATTTCTTATCATTTTGATGATGTCAGAACCTTGCAGTACACACCAATACTTATATGCTAGATGATCAACCTTTTCTGATCGATTCCACAGCTTTTCTTTCACAATGCAATTGCATAACCATAACTGGTCTTTATCCTTAAGTTGGACTTCACTATGGCAGGCCATGATTCATGCCGCTGTTTGCTATCACCGTTTTCTGGCATCAGTCTCTCAAGTGACGTACAAATCATGGTCACAAATTTACAGAATTTATATTTGTTGATAATTCATTATTGAAGGAAAAAATATCATCTAAAGATCATTATGGTAAGAGCAAACAGTGGCATTAACAGCCTGTCATATTTAAGTCCAACTTAAAGTCAATCTTAGTCTTTGTCAAACAATCCCCATGACTACTACCCTTCTACACATGCCCTAACGGAGAAGAGTGGTTATTACTGTTTTAGAAATATTGTCCAAAAAAAAAGACTCCTGGATTTGAGATACTGTAAGTTGACAGGCTTGGACAAACTGTAGCTTTTTTGATAAAATAAAATGTTATAAATATGTGGATATCAAATACAATGTAAATGCAGTTATTGACATGTACAACATCTGACATGGTTCATAACTGAATATTTTGTAATCCCCGTAATTATTAAGTCCAAATTAAAGATATGTTCAACTTTAGGATCTTTGTACAACACCCCCCTGATTGTTGATTTTTTATTTTTTATTTGATTCCATGCATTCCAGAGGATGGAGAGACAGAGACACTCCTTGAAGAGGCGGAGCTTCCTTTGGAACAACTCGTCGCCCGCTACTGCTCCCAGCCGTCCAAGAACAAACGAGCCATGATCAAGCAGGCCCACGGGGCCGACCTCCTCTCCCCCATGATCCAGAAGAAACAACCCAGGTTCCCCCTCACAGCTGTGAATGGATCGCTCCAGGACGGGGATGGGCCTGTGCCAAACAAGACTGTTCCATTCGACGAGGAGGGGGATATTGTTGCCAAAGGAAAGAGGGATGAGGATGAGAATGTGGACAGTGTTAACGGGCCCGATGGGGATAAAAGAAGGGAAGGGGAGAATGGCACGGACAGTGATGACGATGATGTTGATGAGGAAGGGGGCGAGGTCAAGGTCAAGAAGGAGGTAGCGGAGAAGGGAAAAGGAGATGGGGCATCGGAGAAGAGGGAGGGGTCGGTGAAAACACAAGTCAAAGACGAAGCAGGAACGTCTGCAAACTCAGGGAGCCATAATGGCAATGTACAGCACAGCGATACCAAAGAATCAGGTGAGAGTACTTTAAAAGAAGGTTGAGTTCTGGGAAGAGGTGAAAAATTATTTGTGAGCGTTATCATTATATTATGCAAGTGTGGAAGAACATCAGAGAAAAAATGTTTCCTGAAAAACATGGCTGTTCAAATGTCTTTAATATTCTAAATATGGCATGTAACATCATAAAAATCAGGACAGATTTTTACGCCACATGTTAGTGTAGTCCCATATACATCTTTCTGTGTACAGTGCTTGTAACTTTACCAAGAATTGGGCAAATTTCTTATCAGTTTGATGATTCCAGAACCTTGCAGTACACACCAATACTTATATGCTAGATGATCAACCTTTTCTGATCGATTCCACAACGTTTCTTTCACAATGCAGAACTCAACTTTATCTTTAAATCCAGGTACACATTACAGGATCCTCCTCCTATTTCATTTTTGTTATTTGATATGGAAATCTAAACAACCACTGACCTACCATTTAGGCTCTATATAATGATGAGCATAATAACAACCAGAATTATAGTCTAAATACAAGCTGAATCAGCTTCAAATCGTAGACAATGGCACTACTGGTCTGACATCGGGTAAGATTTCGAGCTGATTTAGCCAAAGAAGCATGTAAAATGGCGACTGGCTGGAATGCTCCCCAGGGAGTGGAAAATGTGCACCCATTGTGTGCGGGTAAGCCTGAATCCGATGACCGGGGTAATAATATATCTGTAAAGCGCTTTGACACATCGTTGGATCGATGTATTGAGCGCTATATAAAAACGGAATAGTATTATTATTATTGTTATGAAATCCCTTGAAAATTAGATTTCATTAATCATATGACTATTCAGATCCTGAGTCATTTTATGTTTTACATGTTTCAATGTCCATATGAAATGCCAAATATTGCAAATTTTCTTCAAATCAGATCTCGGTCACATCGTGTAGTGCACAATGTGCTTGACAAAATTCTTTGTTTGGCTGAGAGTAAATTTGTCATAGAGATTTACCATTTGTTACTGATAACACCAGGGGGGTGTTTCACAAATATCCTAAGTCGAACTTAACTCTAAGTTGGACTTAAACATTATAGAAAGCCATTTGTAGCCTTCAATTAAAATATATTAAAAAGCGAAAATTCAAGTATTTTAGAATTTTTATAAATTCCACATCAAGAACATGAAATCTCCATGATAATAGAAATTATGAAATATTTGAATAAACATTTTATGCCTTTTAAAATAGTTTTTACAAAATATTTTCATAGATGCTTAACAGATTTCCATAAGTGTTGAGTCCAACTTAGATATAAGTTCAACTTAGGATCTTTGTTAAACACCCCCAGGTTTTGGCTATATTTTACAAGTATCTCTCCACATTGTTTCTGCACAGGATCGAGCACCTCAGGGACAAGTTCAGAGAGTAAACTCAAGCAGATGGTTCCTCCATACCTGGACGATGACGATGATGATGACAGCGACGAGGAGGATGAAGACTACCGGTCCGGAGACGAGGAGGAGGAGGAAGACGAAGAGGATGATGAGGAGGAGGAGGAGGACTTTGATGGGGAGGATGAGGAGGAATTAGGAGAAGGAGAAGACAGTGGTGATTTTGAGGAGGAGGAGGAGGAGGATTACAGAATGCAGTTGCCAGGTGGAAAGGAAGAGGTACAAGTACGTCAATGTTGGGGAAAGAAGTTTGCAATATTTGGATACACCCATATGGGTATAGAACACATTCTTTTATAACCTTGCTCTGAACTATCTCTGAGTATAAAGTAACAACATGTTAGGTGTCATTCTTTTAAATACTTATTACATGTATATGGTCATTTTCACAGTAAAGGGTGTAACTTTTCTCAAACAGGGTCAAAATTTCAAAATATGTTTTCATAATCATTTCTACTAAAATTAGTACTATAAGTGTCTAAACTATGGATTTTTTTTGGTTCTGGAGCTTAAACTACATGAGAAACCTGGAAAAATAATGAACAACTGTGACAAATATGATAAATTTGAACAAAAACAACATTTTAATTCTATCAACTTAAATGACAACATTTGTTCTCCAAACATAATTAAATTGCAATTTTTCATTTGCTATTCTAATGTACTTAAAGGCTTATAAAGTTTTTTTGGTCAAACTTATTTGGTCTTTAAAAAAATTCAATGCGTTTGTCAAATTCAAGATAAAATATGACTTTGACATTTAATTTTTCAAATTTACCTATCTTCCAAGAGGGGGAGCAAGATACAAATTATTATACAAATACCATTCATTGAAGGCTAACTACCATGCAAATTCCAAAGAAATCGCATTTTAAATGATGAAGTTGAAAATTTCTCATGTGTGTGTTTCGGAGGCTTCAGGTTAACAAAATGCCTGTTTCGGAGGCTTCAATCATGTTAACATAAAATGTTGTCCATTAGTTAGGTAACATATTAAGAAAAATTCAACTTAAACTGTTAATGATATGTTAAATTACTAATATAACACCCAAAACATTTGTTTACAGAGTAAAAATACTTGTTAATATAAAGTACGGTACATGTATGTTACAAATTATCTTTAATAATACGATGAGTTTTTTATTCAGTACGCAAACATTGCAAAGTCACTTAATAGCATCCATGAGGATTTAAAATCTGTGCTGATACTCAGGGAAATATATTGTCAAGTATGTAATTTCCAAGGAAATCACTTTTCTCATATCAAAGTTGAAACATTCAGGAAACATATACATGTATAGGATCAGTTCAAAGTAGTGTTTCGGAGGCTTCAAACATGTTAACACACTATATTGTCAACTACAAAGGCAATATACAAAGCAAAAATTTAACCTTACTTTTGAAGATTCAATAAAATGTTGAACTGAAAGTAAAGTACTTAAAATAATTGTTCACATAGAAACCATTTATGTTAATTCAAAGCAATGTATCATTACCCTTCACTTGCGTCTTTGTCATTTATTCTTAGTGCAAAGAATTAAATTTCCGCACAGTGGCTTCCACAAACTTGTTTGTTATGTGTTATAACATTTACACTGACATTCATATCTTTGAAACCAATAGCATAGTAAGTATTTACAGGTTTTTGTCCTGGAACACAATTGTGTTCTACTTCTTATTTCAAAGAAATTTATCTGCCAACATGTCCAGTTCTCCTTCTTAAAAAATTTAAAGGTAAGCTCTGCCGGCTGGGGTAGGGGTCCTGGTTGGTAGAGTCATCTTCTGTATTACATTTTTTTAGGCCGATGAGCTTCACAGTCCTCTGTAAATTCATACAGACCATTGCTGTTCCGGCGCATGAATTTGACTTTGACGTTGTCATCAATCACAGCTTTTACCTAGTAGCAAAATAAGAATATATAGCAAATACAAACTTTCATTAAAACACAGAAAAACAGCTTTCAGAATCCATTTCACTTTCTTGAAATATCTCACAGTCCCTTATTTGATTTCATTCACCCTGTTAACTTTGTTCAGTACCACAACATCTGCTCATATATATTTTAGAAAGACCTCATTGTCTATGTATTTCTCAAATAAAGAAAGTTGATCCTGTTAAATGTTTTTTTAATAATCCAAGATCTAACATGGGTAATACTTACGAGAGCCATGAAAACCACCCCATTTGTAGTCCTGCTGCTAGATGAAGGTGCATCAAAATATATGGCCACATAATCGCTCACATTGATCCTGCAATTGGAGAAGAAAATAGGAAATTAGCAGTTTGTACTGCACAGAACAATGTTAATACATATATCTGAGCTTGGACACTAAAAAACAATCATTTTGTTTGTGCATTACATTATAATTTATTATTTATCCATGTGTTGTTTAAGAATTAGTTTAGTAGTCTATACGGGCACCATCACTAAGGATGCTTAATGTGTACATTACACAAACCTTTAAGTACTAATTAATGACAGACTTGTTTTTATCTGTTTTTACCATGGATTTGCAGGAATAACCTGTTCAAAATTGTAATTTGTACAAGGATTTCATTCCTTATTACTGGTTTACCATTGTGCATAGCCATAGACCTGTTTATGTACACACATCAGGAGTCTAATTTAAACATTTGGTACTGAGGCAAACCTTAAAGGTCAGGTGACATCCAAATATAAGTTGATTCATGTTTATGTGCAGGGCTGCATACAACTCATAATTTGTTATAAATATATTTCATAGATTTTTAAATATTTAACAATAATTTTCTCAGACCTGCTAAGCTCCACCCTAAAAAAATGCTCCAGATTTCATTCATCTATCTGTTAATCATTAGTGAGCTAACAAGAGAAATTGTTATGTAACTTTCTCCAGCTCAGCACATGCTCACAAATACCTCCACGTTACCTTTCTTTTCCTGGTGATGCTACACCACTTCTGACATAGCAACTCATATATGTTGGTATTGTATGGTCTATTGTAAACAGGTGCATCAGCTCTGGTTAAGCTATTATACATACCACTGTCTCTTGTTAGCTCACTAATGATTTACAGATGATGTCACAAGATGAATGAGATTTGGAGCATTTTTCTAGGCTGCACATCAACAGGAATCAAACTATATTTGGATGTCACCGACCTTTTAAACCACAAACATTGAGTATGATAAAGGTACATGTACAATGTACAATACAGATCGTAACTAGGCCTTACTATATTTTTAGTGACAAATCTGAACTTCAAAAACTTTCACACATCAGTTCCATTACAATGACCCATTAAAAAAAAGGTACAAATTAAGTAATTTAAGGACAAAATATACAGTTCTTACCTCTATATTCTTGTGGATAACAGTAAGGAAATGAGAGAATTGTGTGTAGTGTTCATGCCTGTCTGGAAGAGATGCTATCTAGTATCAGATGTTGCTAGCACATGTTGCTGTAACCTTGTCAATATCTTCATGATCTTCATGGTCTATTGTCGTGGACAAGGTCCGCAGTTCGAGTCCTGCCGCGGCACTAATGTCCTTTGGCAAGACACTAATCTACATTTGCCACACTCGACCCAGGTGATGTAAATGGGTACCTGGCAGGAATTAATTCCTTGAAATGCTTAAGCGCCGTAATGGAAGCCATGCTAAAGCCGGGGTAATAATTTCCAAATTTGGAAGCGCATAGACGTTCAATATGTGCTACACAAGAACCAAATATTATTATTATTATTATTCCATTGTCTTAAAAAGGGTTGTACACACTGCTTCCCTAACATTTCTAGAGGGTTCTTTGCCCACCAAATTTCTTTCCTACTGTTACAAATGGTCTTTGGATGGCATGGCCTATGCCATTTGATCCTAAGGGTTTGGCAAAGACCATGATACATGTTGTTAACAATAAATGAAGCCTCCGAAACAAATTGGATAAATATTATGGATGTCTTATAATTTGGGAAAATGTAGTGATTCATTTTAATACTTTATATATTAAAATATTCATAAAGCTTGGAAGATTTATATGTATAAACTTTTTTATTATTTGGTGAATGATTCTTACATTATCAAGGTTTGAAACAGGTGAATACTCCTAGTACTGGTGTAAAATTTCTTTGTGAAATACTGACCATTTGTAAATCATTAAAAATATAAAAAGCCAATAACATCTAACACATTCCTGTCCTTTAATAGACCAAAACCAAACATTCAATAGGAAAACTGTAAACAATCCCCTATCTATAAAACCACAATAGCCAAAAAGATGGTGTTAACTACAGTTTGAAGCCTCCGAAACAAGTTTTTTTGGTTATTATTAAGTTTTGAAAAAAATTAACTGGATATCTATTTACTTTCAACTTCAAGGGAGCCTGCACATCCTAACCTATGATTGCCATGCAGATTTAACATGAAACACATCGGTCTAGGTATTTAAAAAATAAAAAATAATCTTTTTGCTGTTTCGGAGGCTTCAAGTGTTTCGGAGGCTTCAAGTGCTAACGGAAAGTTTGTATTGTCTGTTATTCTTTAACAGTGGGGAATATCTCAGCTATTTTTTGACAAGTGATTTAGGGGTCCTTATGCTACATTTTGATATAATGATTGGATAAATTCCTACATTCATAATTGTACAAGCTGTCTGAATAGTTTGTTTCGGAGGCTTCAAATCAGCTAACGGAAAATTGGGTCGACTCAGTCAAACTTTAAAAAATTTCTTACAAGCAACATGATCAGACAAATTTAGTCATTAGTTGGAAGTATAGATATCAAGTGTTATATCAAGAACAAAAGAAATGATAGAAAGCACTTTTCAAACCAGAGCTCTTCACATGAAGTTTGTTAACTATTGTTAACGGAAAATGAAGTCTCCGAAACGACAAATTACAACACTCTGTTCTCAAAAATAGATGAGCCGTTACAGTTTAAACTTCTTTGGCACTCTTCATTGAACATCTAACTTCACATTCTGCATAACAAAAACAATCCTCGCTGTTCCTGAAAAAAATGCAGGGCTTTACAAAAATGTCTATGTATTTTGTGTACACCAAAAGGGTCATATTTAGGGTACTTATGTGCCTGCCAAAATTTAACGAAGTAATCCCTGAAGATGTCTATGCTACCCAAGGTAGCACCCAAGTAGGTTACTCATATGCCAAAATATCTTTGAATTCTGTAGCTTTATGAGATCACTAGAGATAAAAATGTTCAAATTTCAGAGTTACACCCTTTACTGTGAAAATGACCATATCCTCTCTAAATATTGATAAGGCCCTTTTGGCTCCAAACAGACGATTCATTGGCTCACGTAATGATGAATGTCTAATTTATAAACCGTTTCTGTGCATGAAATTCAATGATGAGGCTTTCTCTCTTCTCAATATAATGTCTCAACAAATATTTGGTTTTAGATTTGATAGAAATTGCTTGCAGTACTATTTTTATGTCTTTAGTGCGTGGCTGTCAACCAGTCCTATTTGGAGGAATGATTCCTATTTTTGGGGGGCCGTCCAGCTATTGGTTTGAACCCTAGATTCCTCTCTTTTTCTGAAATATTCTGTGTGAAAAACATCATGGGTAGAAGAATCCCTGCAATCGGATTGGCCAATTACTGTGTAGATTTTTTTTAGTGGATGCCCGCGATTTCAACACGATATATGCGATCATTATATATGTTTGCATCAATCGATCTAACATTCTTTTTTTCTTTTAAATTTCATGATAAGTTTCATGAAATCATGCTTTCCAGTAATTACCGGATGCATGGCTATGGCGAAATCATGCATCCGGTAATTACCAGAAAGCATGCTTTTGCAATGCACCCGGTAAATCTGAAATAACAGATTTTTGAATTCTTGATGATTTTTTTTTTAGGCCCCATTTTATAAAAACAGATGATGCACAGGTTTAATTTGTGGGTAGGTGGAATTTTGTGCACACGGTACCTTCATATTGGGTGTAAAACCATTCAAAGGTACCTTGTGCACACTATTCCTACGGATGCACTCAAACCTGTGCATCATTTGTATTCTGTATTCCTAATTTTGCCTCGAGATATTCCTAATTTTTGCCGTGAAAGGGTGGCAGGTATGGACAGCTCAAGTAAATCTATTACCCTGATCAACCCATCAGCTCTCTCTGATAACCCTGATCAACCAATCAATCTCTCTCTAATAACCCTGATCAACCAATCAGCTCTCTCTGATAACCCTGATCAACCAATCAATCTCTCTCTGAGAACACTGATCAACCAATCAATCTCTCTCTAATAACCCTGATCAACCCATCAATCTCTCTCTAATAACACTGATCAACCAATCAATCTCTCTCTGATAACCCTGATCAACCAATCAATCTCTCCCTAATAACCATGATCAACCAATCAATCTCTCTCTCTGATAACTCTGATCAACCAATCAATCTCTCTCTTATAACCCTGATCAACCCATCAATCTCTCTCTAATAACCCTGATCAACCCATCAATCTCTCTCTAATAACCCTGATCAACCAATCAATCTCTCTCTAATAACCCTGATCAACTAATCAATCTCTCTCTAATAACCCTGATCAACCAATCATTCTCTCTCTGATAACCCTGATCAACCAATCAATCTCTCTCTCTGATAACCCTGATTAACCAATCAATTTCTCTCACAATAACCCTGATCAACCCATCAATCTCTCTCTAATAACCCTGATCAACCCATCAATCTCTCTCTGATAACTCTGATCAACCAATCAATCTCTCTCTGATAACTCTGATCAACCAATCAATCTCTCTCTTTTGTGTTCTTTTTGTATAGCCTGGCAGTGACAGCGGGTCAACAGCAGTGGTGGCGCTCCTCAGAGGAAAAACACTCACGGTCGCAAACATCGGCGATTCACGATGCGTGCTGTCACGGGACGGGGTGGCCCTTGACATGTCGTACGACCACAAGCCCGAGGACGATATCGAGCTGAGAAGGATAGAGAAGGCGGGCGGGAAGGTCACGCCGGACGGGAGGGTCAACGGGGGACTCAACCTCTCAAGAGCATTTGGTGAGTTAAAGCCCCACTGCACTACTTATAGCTACTTGCGCCCTCTATATAGCAAACCATTCCTAATCTGTGACCATTGGTCCCCTGTGATCCCCTTTTTCTTATGTGAATTGAGAGCTGATTAGATGAGGTAACCACCTGTCAGTGACCTTGCAGAGAGGTCTAATCCCCCCTGGCCGGTGTGTTGGCTCAGTCAATAGAGCGTCCGCCTCACAACCAGGAGGTCGTGGGGTCGAACCCCGGCCGCGTCATACCAAAATACATTAAAAGACGGGAGTTGCTGCTGCTACTACCTTGCTTGGCGTTATTAACAATAAGGGATAGAGCAACGTCGATCTGGCGCTGCTCAGTGGCTGCGGGGCTCACGATCAATTGGGCAAAAAGAATTTCCATTTCCATTAATAAAATTTGGAGTGGACTTAAAAGATTATTATTATTAGTAGTAGTAGTAGTAGTACAGATGGGCTTTAAGCAAAAGAAATGTTGTACGTTTGTAGAGGTGTCATGATCGAGTGGTTTAATCCCTAGACTTGGGATGAAGAGGTTGTTGGTTCGAGCCCCGGCACGGCACTTGTGCCCTTAGGCAATTTATCAACATTGCTTCTCTCCACCCACGTGTCAAACAGTAGATTGTGTCTAAATGAATCAACACAATCGGCACAATATTACAGGAAGAAAATCAAACACTCTCACCTCGGTCATTTGACCGGTAACATTTGTAAATTGACCGCACTCTTTTCCCAATTCTGTACCTTTCTCCACAACAGTAGTCGGTTGAAGTTGGTCTCAAAAATTATGCTGCATTTACATTGTACTGTATTATATTTGTATTATAGTTTATTAACACTTTATCCGATTATTTTCCTATTTCTCCATTTCAGCCTATTTATCTGTCCCTTTTATTGTGTGGTCTCCTCGCCAGCTTCTCTTTCTCATTTCTCTACGCCCTCTCTCTCTCTCTCCTCTCTGTTATTATCTTACCAGTCCTTCTAATCTTCTATTACATTTGTCTTATTGCCTTCTGTTACACGGTCGTTCTCCTTCAATTATCCTATAGTCATCCGTTTCAATCTCTTCTCTTGTTTCTCTTCTTTTCTTTGATCATATCCTTGATTATGTATTGCGAATTACCATTTATATGTATATTTTTATGCTTTTATATGTATCTTTTGTAAATTCAATTTGTTTCAGCCTCAATAATCAATAAACCATATCAAATCAAATCAAACAGGTGACCATTGCTATAAGATGACGACATCTCTACCTCCTGAAGAACAGATGATTAGTGCCTTCCCTGATATCAAAACCGCCACACTCACAGAGCATGACGACTTCATGGTCGTTGCCTGTGATGGCATCTGGTATGTATTATTCATGTCGTTTTTTGTTTCAGTAGGACTCTTAAAGCCCCACTGTCCTACTTGTAGCTACTTGCTCCCTCTATCTAGAAAACTTCCACAATCGGTGCCTGTTGGTTCCCCATGATCCTCTTTTTCTTATGTTAGTTGAGAGCTGAGTTAATGAGATAGCCACCTGTCAGTGACCTCGCTGTGTGGTCTAATCCCTTCTGGCCCAGTAGCGTTGACGGTCTTTAAAGCCTGCCTGCACTAGTTTGGCCAGGAGGGATTAGACCTCCCTGCATGGTCACTGACGGGTGGTTATCTCATCAAATGAGCTCTCAATTAACATAAGAAAAAGGGGATCATGGGGGGCCCGACAGGCACCGATTAGGCATTGTTTGCTATATAGAGGGCGCAAGTAGCTATAATTAGTGGGGCTTTAACGCCTTGATACTACAGTCAAACCTATTTTAGATACTACCTGTCTACAAAGTCCACATTTTTGGTTTCCCTCGAAATATGGTTTCTCATTGAAACATGTACCATACATAGGAACCTGTCTACAAAGATCACCTGTCTACAAAGACCACTTTTTGTGTTTCCCTTGGGCGGTCGCTGTAGACTGGTTTGACTGTATAAGAAATTTGTTCATAACTTGTTTAATGAATTATTGTATTGTGAAAGTGGTGTACACATGCGTAAAAAGTAGCTAGTTTGAAGAGATCGGTCGACATGAGTTTAGTGTCATTTTGATAGATGCCAGCTGGGGGCGCTTCACAAAGACTAAGATAGACATTAAGTTGGACTTAACTATGGAAGGCCATTCATGCCACTGTTTGCTCTCACCGTTAAAGGTATACCGGTAGACCAGTTTTGGAAACGCCCCCCTCTCAAAAAGTGAAATGGAAGCTCTTATTACCAATCATGTGAAAGAATATGTTTTGACTAATGATGATGATACAAATTTTGCCGGGAAGCCTCGTACTAATTGATATATTTGGTAAATTATTATATCTATCCGGACTGGATAGATATCGCGCACGTGTCGCATAATCCCATATACATCTTTCTGTGTACAGTGCTTGTAACTTTACCAAGACTGGGCAAAATTTCTTATCATTTTGAAGATTCCAGAACCTTGCAGTACACACTAATACTTATTTGCTAGATGTTCAACCTTTTCTGATCGATTCCACAACGTTTCTTTCACAATGCAATCGCATGACCAGAACTGGTCTTTACTTTTAACTGGCATTGGTCTCTCAAGGGCCGTACAAATCATGGTCACAAATCTACAGAATTTATATTTTTCGATAATTTATTATTGCAGGAAAAAATATCTAAAGATCATAATGGTGAGAGCAAACAGTGGCATGAGAACAGCCTGCCATATTTAAGTCCAACTTAAAGTTGATCTTAGTCTTTGTGAAACGGTCCCCGCCCAGTTATACAATGTGTGTATGATGCAATGTTCACATTGGAAGTGGACCCCGATTTGTTTTTGATTATTCGATCAAAACGACATTCAAACATTAGTTTCGATATAAGAAATTCTGTTATACGACATTCAGACTGAAAATATCAATCACTTATCCTTTAGCTACATGCAAAGTGTAAATCTGTTCAAATCTAAGGCATTTCCAGTAGACCATTTTTGAGATTTAATCCACAAATCTTTATTAAATGCCTCGTTACAAATTATTTCAGTAACCTTGTATTTCAATAGTCAGAACGGAATGGCACACAACATTAATTGTCGTTTGGTAAGACAAACATTATGGCTTCTCCTACCTAACAACAATATATGTATGCAATTCACATTCTGACTATTAACTCTTAAGCTGCCACCCATACAATGCACCCAGTGCCACAGTGCTAATCTCCTGGGTGCCAAGTTAATTTTAAGGTTGGTTCAAGTGCGTGTTATTTAAATCTTTACAAAAAACAAATCGCTGAATTACTCGAGAAAATCCAATTTGACTGTTGTATACAAAGACGCGTAATCCAAAGCCGATAATCTGATGCACGCGATGGTACTTTCAATAGCGCTGCAAAAGCACTCAGCACGGTGCAATGGGCATGAACAATAACTGTTATTACATATGCGTGCTAGCGTGAACGAAGCAGCGTAGCGGTGGCTCGCTCGCATGCACACGGCACTATAACAATAGCGCGCTAGCAGTCTCATGGCAGGATAAGAGTTAAGAAACATTCATAACAGGAGAAAAAAACAATTTGTAATGAGGCACTGAAATATTTGGGCATTAAATTTGAACACATTAGGAAAATGGCCTATTAGTGAAAGAACATTAAAGATAAAGTCGAGTTCTGGTCATGCAATTGCATTGTGAAAGAAAAGGTGTGGAATCGATCAGAAAAAGTTGATCATAGCATATAAGTATTGGTGTGTACTGCAAGGTTCGGGAATCATCAAAATGATAAAAACTTTGGCCCAGTCTTGGTAAAGTTACAAGCACTGTACACAGGAAGATATATATGGGGCTACACAAACATGTGGCATAAAAATCCATCCCGATTTTTTTGTTGTTACATGCCATACTTAGAATATGAAGGCATTTGAAGAGCCATGCTTTCAGGGAACAATTTTTATCTGATGATCTTCCACACTTGCAAAATAACAATGATAACGATCACAAATTATTTTTCACCTTTTCCCAGAACTCACCTTCTCTTTAAGTTGTTTGATTACTGAGGTAGATTACTCTGATATAACCTTTATTACAGGAATGCCATGACCAGTCAAGATGTGATTGACTTTGTAACGCACAGACTGGAAAATTCAAGAGAGTCCGACCAAAGTAATAAACTTTCCAAGATTTGTGAAGAGGTGAGTATACTTTTTTTAAAGGTAATACAAAGTTTTGGTATGGGGTTATGAATTTGGTTCAAATGAACATATTGGAAGCATATACGATCCTACAATATTCAGTGATCGTTGTCCCTGTCGAAATCGACTCCAAAGTTATGAAATTGTAAATAATAAACACTTTATGTTGAAAAGCTCCCTCTCAAGGTCAAGATATTAATTAAGCTATAAAACAATATTTATTGACTAAAATCTACCGATTAGCTATTCTCGTTCGGAAATTATATACCACAACTACATACTCTAAGATTTTCATGGTCGCAGCTACCATTGTACGGCCATAGGAGCTATTTGAAATTTATCAAAATTTACTGGGAGCACCGGTAAATCTTTATGTTCAATTTTTCTCGAAAGCAGAAGTGTTTTAGGGGCTAACATTTCTGGTGTTTTTAATACATCCACAGGGGCATCCAAATATATCAAAATTGTAAAGAATCACTATCCACCCATTTTCCAAAATTTCCCAAAACTTTGTAATACCTTTAATAGTATTTCCATTGTTTGTTTTAACATACGAGTCCCAATACCAAGCACATTTGAATATTTGATGTTGTGACCCTATTTCAAATCTGTCGTGCCAGTACGGTATTAAAATTTGGCACAGCTGTTACATATGTTAAAAGATATTCCATTGAAACATATTGTGTGTATGTGTTTGCCATGGTTTTTACAGATGTGTATCAACGGGACAGTTGCTTCCGTCTTGACAGGCGATGGAACAGGGTGCGACAATAAATTCATTTGTACAATTCCCTTATGATGGCTCAGACTCCATCTAAAATGTTTTAGATCGTTTTTTTATGTCCAATTATAATAAAAACCCAACTTAAATCGGTTTCTCAATTTTTTTCCCGGTTTTTGTTTCCCCGACTTTCATGATTCTTCCCTTATTTTCTCTATTCTTCCCTATTTTCCCTATTATTTCCCAATTTTTCTTTCTCAAAAGGGGGGGAATGTTTTTCGATGCCATTTTTTCCCCAGAATCCTCTTCTTTTTTTTTAACTCAAGGGGGATTTTTTTTTTTAGTGCTCACTATCACCCCTGATAATTATCTCTTTTCTTTCTTTTTTAATTATTTCCCCAGCTCTTTGATTTCTGCTTATCACCCGACACGTCGGGCGACGGAACCGGGTGCGACAACATGACCTGCGTCATTGTACAATTCCACAGCAACGGCGCAGACTCCATCTCGGGGGCTTCGGGGGTCAGCGGCAAGAGAAAATCGGCCGAGGATAAACCGGAAGAGACGGACAGCAAGAAACCAAGACATTGACCTTCGACCTATGCAGTAACTTCTCTGTCGGAAAGTGGAAGTCGACCCGTGAAATAAGTTGGTTTATTGAGAGCAGAAAAAAGAAGAGAATCAAATCGGTGAAGTTTTTTTAGGGGCAAATCTGATAAAGAATAAGAAAGTTATCAATTGTTTTAAAAGTTGCAATCAATCACGTGGTAATTAGCAACTTTATGACATACCTCTCCATTTACTTTGTACTGTAAGTCCATAAATTCCAATTCCATGGTTGTTGATGAATTGAATTAATCTTTCTGTATAGAGCC
Organism: Strongylocentrotus droebachiensis; assembly: GCA_035222895.1. Classification (NCBI taxonomy): domain Eukaryota; kingdom Metazoa; phylum Echinodermata; class Echinoidea; order Camarodonta; family Strongylocentrotidae; genus Strongylocentrotus; species Strongylocentrotus droebachiensis. The sequence continues at coordinate 44,068 of JAVYIG010011489.1, read as the reverse complement.
TGTTGTAAAATAAACATGTGTCCAGTCATATCTCTGGGGCAAAGGTATAAGAAAAACAATATCTCATTTTAAATCAAATTGAAATTAATTAGATTTTCCTTCTGCAGAACATGCAGGAGAGGTGCCTAGAAAGGACATGTACACTGTATGTCATTTGTTTGTTTATTGCCAATATGCGCTTGATCAATTACAACTTGCAAAATTCATAACTTTCATGCCTTTTAAAAAATCCCCTATTTTTTTTATTTCTCATTTTCATGCTTTTGTTTGAACAAACTTGATGCTAGAGTGGACTTCTGACTTGACCAGTGTAGCCATCTTTTCCAAAGCCCTGGGGGTGTTTCACAAAGCATGTTTTCATGGACAAATGACAAAACACAGTGACAAATCTGCTGATAACCAATCAGAAGCAAGGATTTCAGTAGCTTATAACAAAACCTGTCATTTGTCACAGCTGACAAGTTTTGTGAAACGCCCCCCTGGACTGTCACAGGAACTGTCGAATGTCTTTTCTCCCAAGTCTGTATTCACCCCATGAAGTGCACACCGGCAAATTAATCCTAGAACTCGACATTGGGGGCACTTCTACAGAGTTGTGGAGTGCTTCTGCCAGTCTATTCTTATTCTCTTTCTTAAATCATTCTTTGCTCATGATGACTAGGTACCTATATATCACAGAAACAACAACTTTTCTGTCTGGTATTTCCACCTCCACACTTAGTTGTGGTACTTGAAATATATTCTCTTCATTCAATCTTTATTATTATATCATACCTACTCTGTCATGGTACCAGAAATATGCGGCGTTCACAAGTGACTTGGTATGCTACCTGAAAAGAACGTGCCAAGTCAAAATATTGTGGCGTAACGGGGCTCTGCCAGGGTAGCCCTCTGCCTTGCAGTCTCTCAAAACCCGGTCCTCACTCTCGACAATCATTCATCAACGATCTCTCAGTGGGCTCTCGGAAAAATATATCGTGAAAGAAAAACGGGACTAGCTCTCATTCACTCACTCCCGCAACCACTGAATGTATGACAGGACTAAAGAAATAACACTTACAGAGTATTTGCAGTTCAGGTAACTTCATCTCGTTTCTTGTACCTGTCGCAACGACAGCTCAACATTGACTGACTGACAGCTTACGATGTACATGTATCTTCTCACAATCAATTATAACGCCCTCTACGTCTTACTAAATTACTGGACTAGTTATGCTACAATATAATCAAATATATGATTAATATATATGATTAATACGGGAATGCAGGATCAAGGTTTTGAAGTCTTTGAATGCTCACTACTGATACAGTTTCTGGCATGCTGCTCAAGTGAGGAACTCTTTCTTGATAGTTTCTCACATTCTTCACCAAATGAACGAATCAAAGGTTCTTGTAATCCTCTTTCTTGTGGACAGTGCTGCAATGGCATAGCTTTAGTAGTGACAATCAACTCCACAGTCTTTAGTTTTGTATGTATACTATGCTTCCTGATCGTACATGTATGTGGTCTTCGAATGATTCTAGGAGTTCACTCAACCTAACCCATATCTCGCTTGGATCCCAAACCCTAACCCCATTTTCTTTGACAAATGTCGTTAGAACAAATGTCGGATTACCGTTCAAGTAGACGATAATACAATTTGTCTTGCGTGATGTCACCTGCGTTCTATGTAAGTTCTGTGTTGCCAGGCTCCTGTTTCTGATAATGCATTCCATTCTTAAGCCTATGGTTTGAATATACAGTATGTCGTTTGTTTAATATCACAACTGTGAAATGGGGACCTTAGTCGTCCCTGACAGAGAAAATGGATTGAATCTTCCACAGATTGAATTAAATCATTTTGTAATTAAATTTCACGATAATGATCTGAAGGAAGACAAAAAAAACAATATTTTTCTTGATCTCCATGTACATGAGTTTCAGTTATTCCTCTCTGTGTATTGTAGACATTAAGAGAGTAATTATGACATCTGTGTTTAATAAAAAACTTTGAGAAGTTCAATGTAATAAGGCCTAATTAATGGTCAATTGTTTGTAAGTTTCAATAATGTTGAATTCCTCAGAATTTGTCAGTCCTTGTTCCTACCTTCAATTTGTACAAACGTTTTCACATTTTGTATGATGTATTATGCAATCGAAAATTGCTGAAAGTAATTCGATTTGAAAACTTCAAAATTGATCATCGATACAAGACATATACAGCACACGTGTATCAAGTGCATGCACACATACACATGTACAATACATGTATATTATTTCAGTTGATAAATAAAAGCAGCTTTACCGGTGTTCAAATATAGTGGTACTAATTTTTCCAGTGATTTTTATTTGCTGAAAAGACAGCCACGTAAACCTATTTTTATATTCAATTGATGATGTGGTGTTATTTGTTGAAATGCTTTGTGCTGTCCGGGTTCTTTTTATCTTCCCGACACATGTTACAATTTGTCGTTCTCGTTATCTGTTGGGCCCAAAAATATCCCAATACAGTGGAAACTCATTATGATCGGTACATTTGGACCTAGAAAATTACCCAGTTATGTCAGGATTATCATTTTTTTTAAAGAACATAAAGTGTGGGAACCAGCAAAATTTCCTTGGTTAATGAGGTGTCTCAAAATCAGAGTTCTTTATAACAAATTTCCTCTGTACAACCAGTGTATTCTATGTTGGCTAAAAAATTAAAGTTAAAGACGGGGTATTCTACTGAAGTTACTCTAGATTTACGAACACTGCCATCTGCTGCTCACAATGTCTTGACGTGTCGACAGCCATGTGACGTCCCACAATGCATCACCAACTGCATGAGGCACGCATGATGATGCTTCGGTCACAGAAAAGGAAATCGCTCCATGTTCGCCTTTACCGAAACATGGCGTAATAAGGGAGTTTACAGATATAATCTGCGCATGGGCAGATAAAGGTCATTTGTTCCAAAAAGTTAAAACCCACAGAGATAAATACTGGATATGCGCTCATGAAAGTTGTGTAACATTATTCATTTATGCACCAACGGTATATTCTATGATACGCAGGTGGAAGTATTCTTTTCAAGAGGGCAAACAAAAGGTATTCATGAAGCACATCTAGGACTTTGGCAGTTATTATTCTAAGATGCTCAAAGTGGAACTTCTCCATGTGTAAAAGATCTGTGGATATTTGGGGTCATTTGTACCATGTGCTATCTGTAAACTCCCTTATTGAAAATACATTACAGCAGTGAGAGCGATATCGGTAGAATACTCTCTCTGCTTTTAAAGATGTTCATGCGTGGGTATATACCGGTAGTCATTCGTGCAGTAGCCAACTTGGCGATCACTACATAACACTGAGCCAACGGGTATTGCGCTCCAGTGCATACCTCCGTGTGCTGCCCTCTATATACCCACGCTTGAGCAACTTTAAGTCTCCTAAGATCTTTATCTGTAATGAACACATCAAGAAAATGAGTCGGGTCGATCTATTATTCTCAACTCTAAAATTATGCAAAAAATACCTAAAGTTGCCTTTGCACTGAAAGGGTTCAAACAAAACAATTCCAAAGATTTTTAACCATTTTCTAAAGGGACTAATTAGGACTACCCGGTATTCTATATCCCATCATGTTTGGATGGCCTAATAAGTCATTTTTTTTCAAATTTTGAAGGCTGATGGACAGGGCTATTGAACTTGCCTGAAGGTCATTCTTTGCATTTGGCCAATTGCATGAACCAGAGGAAGAGGTTTTTCTTTTGGTAAAATCTGTCTTCGGATCAGAAACGATATTCTTCTGCAATGGCCACCGCCATACCATGTTGTAGTTGACCTGTAACTGAAATGTGTCGCTGTTCATAAGTTTTCATAATTGTTTGGCCCACAGTGTGGCTGGAAATGAACAATATTTATGTTAAACATAAACACCCATATTCTACTAAATTCATACCCGACGCCGGGCTCTTGCTTTTGTTTACCAAAGGAAGTCAGTCTGAGGTTTTGGTCTTCTGTCACTTAAATGTGACCTATGACACTTTGTCAGGTTTAACTGAATCGCTAGAATGCGAGCCGAAAAGTTCTCTTGATATTCACCTAGATTCATGACACAATTTGGAGATTTCTGGCAAGGCAGCCCGATGGAAATGTCAAATCGCAGAATGGGGGAGTGAATATTTTGTTTATAATGAGACTAGAAAGTTTATAAACTCGGAATTACAAATCAACTACAACAAACAAATTCTGGAGACTTAATAGTGGTTTTGAGCTTACAATTCTCATGGTAGGCTAATAACTTATTTTACATGATCAACTATCCAAAATATTCCTTTGACAATCTGTTCCAAAATGCATTTTCATTAAATTTGGACTAGTTTTTACTGCATTAGGACTTTAAAGCTTAATGCAATCCACAACATATCACCTGTAAATGACCCCTCACCAATCAAATTGCTCTATTTTACATTTGTTATGTTAGTGCCTGTCCTTCCAGAGCAAGGATATTACGGTTATTTTCAAAAGGACATGATCAGTCGTTGCTGTTCTACATTGTACATGTATGTTTGTTTTGTTGGGAAGAAAACAGATCTTAATTGATGATTATGTTTCATATGTTGGAATAAATAGAACAATGCAAATTTGCTACACATTTGCCTGACGTGAGCATTCTTTCATCATAGTTTCTCGTTCAGTGGTGCTTGAGGGCGATTCTTCCATTTTGTTTTCTATCCGTCTCACTCTCTTCCTCTCTCTCTCTCTCTCTCTCTCTATCTCACTTTGTCTATCTCTTTCTCTCACTTTGTCTATCTCTTTCTCTCACTTTTTCTATCTCTCTCTCTCTCACTCTCTCTCTCTCTCTCTCTCTCTCTCACTCTATCTATCTTTCTCTCTCACACTCTATCTCTCTCTATATCTCTCTCTCTCTTGATTGTTTGATGGTTTGTTTTCTACCCGACTGCTAAGAAAGCATATATATGTATAGGCCTGAAGAAAAAAACTAGGGGACTTATGGTTTTAATCCTATCCTAGGAACCTACTTATGAAGATTAATGCAATAAGAAAGAAAATAGTCCTTCATCCACCAGCATCTTATTTGGTGAAATAGTGAGGTTGTTACTTGTTACTAACTTTTCAAAAACATCCCAATTTTCTGATACAGATGAAGCCGAGTTCTTCACAGGTAAAAGAGTTTGGACTTAACATTCATGCCACACGGGTGCGTTTTCCACAAACCAAATATCTGTCTGCAGTTCATGTGACTTTCTGTAAGACTGACAATTCCTTATCATTTGATAATTTCCAAACCTCGTTCTATATGTGAACCCTACTTTCATTATTACGCTACTTAACTCAATTAAGCAGTCCCAATATCTCTCACAGTGTAATTGAATGAACATTACTCGCTATTATCCAGGTGTGTGGGTTTTTGTGAGTTTGTGGGTGTGTGATGGTCTTTGGAAATGTGATGGATGTGTGGGAGTATAGTGGTTTTGAGGGTTCGGGATGATTGTGTAGGTGTTTGATGGTTCATGGATATGTGATGGTTGTGTGGGTGTGTGATGCTTGTGTGGGAGTATGGTGGGTGTGTGATGGTCTTTGGAAATGTGTGGGAGTGTAATAGTTTCACTTTTGAGGGTTCGTGATGATTGTTTTGGTGTGTGATGGTTTGTGGATATGTGATCGTTTATGCATATTTGTGATGGTAGAGTGGGTGTGTGATGGTTAGTGGATGTGTAATGGTTGTGTGGATGTATTATGTATGATGGTTTGTGGGCGTTTACTGGTTGTTTCGATGTGTGAGTGTGAAGGTTTTATGCGTGTGTGGTTGGTTTGTGGGCGTGTTATAGTTTTTGTGGTTGGATATGTGGACGTGTTTTTTATGTTTGAGTCTGTAGGGTAGGAATACGTCTATACCACGAATTCTTTGCACATCTTGTGGGTGTGCGGTGGTTGTGTGGGAGTGTGATAGATGTGTGGGTGTGTATGATGGCTTGTGGGAGTGTGATGGTTTTGGTGAGTTGCTGTTTGGTCCAATTTCGTCTACTAACCGATTGGTTTATTCCCATTTGATCTAAACCCAGCCCGTCTACTATCCACTGGTCAAATAATCATTTGGTCTAACGTCCATTTAGGCTAATAGTCATGTGGTCTAATTTCCATTTGGTGTAATCTCCAATAGGTCTACTATACCCATTTGCTCTTTCACTCATTTAATGGTCTAATTGTCAGGCGGTCTAATTCCCATTTTGGCTAATATCCATATGGTCTACTAATTATTCAATGAAAAAAAATAATCTCCATATAATTACGAAATGGGCATCAGACAAACTGGCAATTAGACTAAATGACTATTAGCATAAATGTTCATTAGACGAAATGATAAGTAGAAAAAATGTTATAGATCATGTGGATAGTAGGTGTAGACCAATACCATTAGACGAAATGGCTATAAACCATGGTGTTGTGGGTGGGATGATTTTGTTAGGGTGTTTAATGGTTGTGACTCGAAAGGGAGTGTTATGGTTGTGAGAGTGTATGATAGTTGTGGGGGAGTGTTGGTTTTGAGAGTGTGTGATAGATTTTAGGGAGTGTGGTGGTTTGAGGGAGTGCGGTGATTGTGTTATGATTGTGTGGGTGTTTAATGTTTGTGTGGGGGTGTGACGAATATGTGGGAATGTGTTGAGTGTGACGGTTGTGTGTTGCATGTGATATGTGTGTCTGTTTGGACGTGATTTGTTTCGTTTGGTGTGGGAGAATGTAGCGTATAGGAAAAAAAGTATTTGAAACAGCAAACTCGTTGCACATCGTGATAGGATAGGAATATCTGAATGAAAAATAGAGATCCGTTGGCAGTGCGGTCGTCTTTTCATTACTTCTAACTTCTTTGTTTAATCAAATCAAATGCAGTATTAAATCTTCACAAGTTATATGATTTGATTTTAGTAACATTTTAGTACATTTTTCCATTTCAACTATTCATATACAGATTCCAGTATGATTACATTTGTAACTTGACATTACTAAATATATATAGGCCTACCATAAAATTGTATACATTTTATTTACCTTTGAACTGAAATGAGATCACAATATTCCATAAGGGTACAATTAAGATGATTTTGAAGAAAACAAATTGAGACACGTTGATGAGAAATTCCAAGCCATGAAATATACGTATAGACAACAAGTAGAAAGATGAAAACCAAATATTTGATAAGCAGACTTTCAATTGAAAACAATATAGATACTAGGACTACACTCCTCCAAGAAAGATTACCGAGTCAGAGTCCTGTTCAGGACTCCTCAAACCTCTCTCTCTCTCACACGCATGGTGCAACCGCAAACCTACTGTATAATATAGATACTGACCTTAATATGTACATAAATTATATAAATTAGTGTATTTCAAGTAAAAGGTAAGGGCCTTATTACCTAAGTATAGAATATATCACTTTCATTTCACTCCATTTTTAGCTCTATTGGGCACGATTATACCTTGTGTATAAAACATGTACATGTGTATCAATAAATATGTTCATTCATTCATTCGGGCAATGTACATATTATGGCTCGTTCTAATAATAATTACATTTATTTGGCGCTTTATACAGGTGTTTCTACATATTGCTCCGATTGTCTCATTTTCGCTCGCGTGAACATTGCCAGCACAAACTACTGACCTCTACCTCCTACACGGATCATCGCCCATTCCCATTCACTACACGTTACGTACTAAAAGGATGTATTGTCTGACCGTTCATGAATATTCATGTTTTTGCTTACCTCGGCAAAATGTTTGCTTTTACTAAATTGAAAAATTACGGTGGGGGGGGGGGGGGGGTGGATGAAATGGACAAAATGAAATAGGCAGAAGTGATCTATGATAATTCATGCTTTTTATGTTTCGTGTGCTCGACCTATAATCTTCAAATCGCTTGGAAAACTGAGTCCAAAGTTAGACTTGTTTCACATGTGTATTATAGGCAATGACGAGCTTGCAACCTAATTTTGAAAAATTACGGTGGGTGAACTTTCAAAAGTCAATGAGACATGAGGGCTCCAATGAAAGAGCTAGTGATAACGTACGTCGGGGTGGATGTGCTTTTCGTTTAAACAAAAAATGAATTTTTAACGATTTTTTTTTAAAAACGTCCATAGGCTAACATGTTAGGCTGCTGGCTCTGACCATGCTCTGACGATAGGGGGCGTTGTGAAATGAGACTAAACGGAGCAATATGAGCGTTCTAATTCGAGGGCCCGTGGATTCTTTGTCATTTGTATTGCATTTTTGCCTGAATTTCTAAACAATGTGTGCTGCAATATCTGTGTGTAACTGCAGTAATAGTATGTTACTTCTTTTTAATTCAAAATGTATGAAATGGCAATTCATATCATCAAAATAAATTTGCGTCACCATTATATTTCGGAAATCCATCAAAAGAAATCAACAACTGTATCTATGTCGCTTATTACGCAATAAGTGTTGAACGAAGCATGTGAATGCCGAATATAAGATTTATTCCCCATCAAATTCAAAATCGAGGTGAGTTCTTTATAAATCTGACACAAGACGGCTTAGCGGTATAGCCTGGACTTTGTCCCTCCTTCTTCGGCCAGAGGATCGCTTACAGAGAACATTATAATGTTGGCGTGGTCTGCAAGGGGTTAAAGGCAATGTGACATGTATTTCACATGTTACTTTGAAAAAATCTTTTTAGCAGTGTTCTTTCAGATAGATCACTTTCAATATTATTGTAAATATGTTATGTCGTAAATTTCTATTAAAAAAATAATAATAATAATAATAAAGTTTCATCCGATTTCAAACAATGCATTTATTCTCTGGAAATGTATAACCCAATGGTAAAGGGATTTAGTAAAAATTAAACCCAACAAACTTCAGCTGAAGCAGAGCCCGTTAAACATATCTTCAAATTACTCCTATTTGATTACTTAATAGTCCTGTAGAAGTTTTTCAGACCCGGAAAAGTTGATAAGTACAAGGTTTTTTTGTTGATTTGTGTTCTAGATGGGTATTGAAGTAAATTCAGCTTGGTTGCCAGCTTGGCAACCTTGGGCAACTTTTTTAATAGCCATATTAGCATAATCATCTAATTAGCATATATGTGCAATATGTAATAATGTTGTTAATCTTAATCCAGAAAGCCTGAACACATGGATAATATGACTTTTCCAAGAATTCTGCCACAAGCTTGAGCAACGTCGGGCTTGTACTCTCTATGGTTCTAGCTTTGGTAAACATAGACAGATCATACTGTTCGCACTGTTGTATTCAACATCCCTGGCGTACGTCCATACCTGTCTCACCACATCATCAATTCCATCACTATCATCTGCTTTAACCATCTTCAGTGTGCTTCCGACAGTCTCTCTAAATCCGATGACTGAAGCCCAACCTTCAATGCGTATGATGACCCCGTATATAGATAATATAGATGTATATAGATAAACAATGACAATGGATTCCATATATTGTACGCATGCTTATTAGCTCATTATGCTCATTGTGTTATTTAAGACAATTGCATTACTTGGAATAAAAAAACTGGTGTCATAAATGAATTCCTCATCATAGAAAACCCTTGAAAAGTCATATTATCCATGTTTTCAGGCTTCCTGGATTAAGATTAACAACATTATTACATATTGCACATTATATGCTAATTAGATTATTATACTAATTAGGCTAATTACACTACAAATACATGGCATATCTTCTCATGAATTAATGATTAATCTTTAAAAAGTGATTTACAATGTTGCATTGCACCATTTTTAGGCTTTATAGATAAACAATGACAATGAAGTCCATATATTGTACATATTATGCTCATTATGCTATTTAAGACAATTGTATTACTTAAAAATAAAAATTGGTGTCATAAATGACTTCCTTGTCATAGAAAATCCTTGAAAAGTCGTATTATCCATGTTTTCAGGCTTCCTGGATTGAGATTAGCAACATTATTACATATTGCACATTTGCTAATTAGATGGTTATGCTAATATGGCTATTAAAAAAGTTGCCCAAGGTTGCCAAGCTGGCAACCAAGCTGAATTTACTTCAATACCCATCTAGAACACAAATCAACAAAAAAACCTTGTACTTATCAACTTTTCCAGGTCATGTACATGGTATACAGGGCGTATCATAATAAAGGATATTGAAGTTTAATGACGATTTATATGATCACTACTGATTTCATAATCAAGCATTTTATGTCTGTTGTAAAGGACAGAATGTCCTCTTGTTAATGACACCCCGATCATACTACTACTGTCACAGTTGACTGAATAACAAAGCATTGCTGTCCACCATGTGAAAGGTGCACTGTGCCAAGTTTGATAACATTTCCTTCTTAGACACATAATCCACTCATTGTTCACACAAGCACTAATCTTTAGAATTTATCTGTGAATGCTAACTTGTCACAGTGCACCTTTCACATGGTGGACAGCAATGCTTTTTTATTCAGTCAACTGTGACAGTAGTAGTATGATCGGGGTGTCATTAACAAGAGGACATTCTGTCCTTTACAACAGACATAAAATGCTTGATTATGAAATCAGTAGTGATCATATAAATCGTCATTAAACTTCAATATCCTTTATTATGATACGCCCTGTATGGTACCCTCTACTGGACTATAACGAGGAAAAATCTCTCTCTACAGTTTGCACATCTCCTTGCTAACCATCGTTACAAGACAGTCGCCAATTTCGAGGAAAGTAGTGATGTCATTTTCGGTTCTAGGACAATCATCCCCTGGAAAATCACCCCCGGCCAATCACCAGCAGTATTATCACCCCAAGGACAATTACCCCCCCCCCCCCCCCCCGAGGACAACTACCAACTTATTATCAGGGTGGACTTCCCCTATAAGAAACAGGGGATAATTTTCGGAGGGGGGTGTCCTCGGGTGGTTGTCGTTCATTGTTCAAGGGGTGGGGTAATTGTCCTCGGGGAGGGGAGGGGGGGGGTTATTCTTCAAGGGGGGGTGTGTGTGGGGGTAATTTCCTCGGGGGGTCGTCGTCATTGGGGGTAATTTTCCTCGGGGGGGGGGAGCGGTAGTTTTCCAGCGGGTAATTTTCCGGGGGAGGGGGGTTATTGTCCTTGGGGGGGGGGGTAGTTTTTCTGGGGGTAGTTATCCGGGGGTGATTTTCCAGGGTGTAATTTTCCTGATACGGTCATTTTCATTTAAAAACTCCAATATGTAAAACCCACTCCAATATGTAAAACCCACTTAGTATTAAAATACTATAAAACTAAATTATACATGTCTTAAAGCTGCTTTTCGAAGGAGGGCGTTCCATAATTATACCTTCAAACAGTTTTAAACTAGAGTTTAAAAACACATCATTAGATGTTTCCATGGATTTTTATCAAAATCTTAATATACAGATAAATAGTAATTAACTCGAAAGCAACTTCATGATATCGAGAAAAAAAATATAGAAACAAAGTTACCACATATTCAGTCAAAAAATAGTGCTTGATCTATGTTAATCGTGATACAGTATGCGCGCTTGCATAAATATGTGTGCGCGTGCTTGTGTGCGTGTTTGTTTGTGTGTGTTGTGAGCAAGACTTACTTTCTCCAGAGGTAGTAACAGGCTATGATGGTCGGTAGGCCGGCCCCGAAAACTACTATTGAAATGGGAAACAGATAGCTCTGATCTGTAAGAAAAGCATCGATACCACAACACATATCAAAACGAGTGTATCCTTCTCAAAAATTGTTTTTTGGGGAAAAATAAAAATAAATAAAATATTAATATTCGGTTCTTGTATAGCGCATATCACATTTTTGGAAATTGATACCCCGGCTTTAGCCTAGCTGCCATTACGGCGCTCTAGCATTTTAAGGAATTAATTCCTGCAAGGTACCCATTTACCTCACCTGGGTCGAGTCGACATTAGTGCCGCGGCGGGACTCGAATCGCGGACCTTGTGATCCACAGTCCGGTGACATATTCACTCGACCACGACACTTTTACAAAGAATTGACTATTTCATTGCATATCTCGTGGACATTGACTGAATATCACGGTCCTCAGTGGCATAACGACACGGGTGCACCGTCTATCACAATTTGTTAAAAGAAGGAATGCATTTGGCCACGTTACATTTATTTGGCCCCTCACAGCGGATACAAGAGGTACCTGCCCCCTTACCTCCAACCCCCACCCGAGGGGGGAACAAGGGGAAGTAAAATGTGATTTTAGGGGGAACGAAAAAAGGAGGGAAGGAAAAAAAAGGTCTTTCTTTTTTTACTTTTTTTTTTTACTTGCCAAATCATTTTGGGTCTTGTGACCGCCCCCCCCCTGCCAGATCCTCATGAAACTGATGATTGTTTTAATTTCCAAGTGTTTCTTAAATAACAACTGCCAGTGGAAAAAGGGTGCCTCGTGTAAATATCAGCTTGATACTTAACAAAAATTTGCATTAAAACTACAATACAGTTTGGAATTTTAAAGGAGGCAAAAGTAAAGACAAAGTTTCATGGCAATGTATTACCAATTAAATTAAAAGGTCTGGACTTTCCACTCTAGTATTACAAACGTTTCCATAAGCGCCATACTCACCTTTTCTGGCTTGTGGATCGACCATGCCGTCAAAGTTAGGTAACTGCGTAGCTGTTCGAACACCTTTCGTGGGCTGACTTGCAATGCCTGGAAAAAAAATTATTTGCAAGATTTGCATTTTTACCCAAGCATTTTATAAAGATATAGATTCATGAATAATTTCTCTTTAATAGGCCTAATATGTGAAGTACTGACGTTCACTTAATATATAAATCAACAGCATTTGTTCCCTATTCAGGTTAATTAAGAAAATTTAAAAATCACCATGCTTTATTTTAATACTAAGTAATCTGTGTTTTATCATTTTTTTTGTGTATAAAAATCAGTATTTCACGGCGAGGAACTCTTTAAAAAAGGCTTAATTTGAATTCAAAAGTACAATATAGTGTTAATGGCAACGCTTTAGCGGAGCGGGATTTTTTCCTCTTTTTTTTCCCCTTTGTCTTTTTAGACATGATAATTATGATAGTGACGATGAACAGGAGTATCTACGTGTACAATGCAGATTTAAATATGATGATGTTAATGATAACACTAATTTATTTTGTCTCGATTTGTATTGTTTACATCAATTTGTTTGTAAATTTTGTATTCATGTTGTAGGGCCTCCACGGAAAACAGTATTTAACTACTGATGGAGCCACCCTACTAAAACAAAACTAATAAATAAATAAATTGGTAGAGAAAATGGTGAGGCTAGTGAACATGATGATGATGAAGATAGCAATGATGATGATGACGGGGATAATAACGATCATCATCGTGAATTGTATGACGAAGACAAAATAGGGATATAGATGATGATGATGATGGTCATGATGATGATGATGATGATGATGGTGATGGTGATGGTGATGATGATGATAAAAATGATGAGCATGATAATGATGGCAATCATGGAAGTAATGATTATGATCACAATTATACTGAAAATGGTGAATAAAGCATAATAATGAAAATAATGATGACGATGGTGATGGTGCTGGTTATGACGATGAAATGAGAAAAAATGGCATTGATTTTGTTATTTTCGTCCTATGACAATTAAAAAAAACTGTCTTTGCTCCGATATGAGGGAAATTACCTTACTGATTACAGGCAATTATGGAAGTATTGGCACAGGAAATGAATAGTGGGCAAACAATAATACCTCGAAACCTGCTTTCTTTTCATCAATGTAGAGATGGACAATAACATATCGATTTACATATATAAAGCGTAGGAGTGTAATTAGCTATTAGAAATGATTTTCTCTGATACAGATAGCGCTACCGGAAATAGGGAACGGTTCGTTCACTTTTGATCAATGCACAATATTCATAACAATTTAGAGTACCAATAAAACCATCTTTCTAATTAGAAAATTGCGATGACTTCAGGCAAGAAGGAATATGACAAACAATCTAAAATTTGTATAGTTACGAGACTAAAGTTGTGTAGCTAAGATGTTTCCCTTGGTTACAAAGTAATGGCAGATGCATTTATATGACTATAATATTCTCTCTTTCTTCATCATGTCCATCTCTCTCTGTATCACCATTCCCCTTCATTTTACATCACCCCTTTCTCCATCTCCTCTCTTCATGAAATAGTTTCAAATTGTATAGTCTGTTTCCTATCGAATTCAGCAACGAAAATGCTTCCCAAATAATTTTCACTATGTGGGTAACCTACTGAAATATGCGAATATGCAAATGATATAATACGAACATGAGTTATAAAGGGTATTGAAATATGGAGATGCCGTGGTGTATTGGTTCATTCAGTTCAGTTCAGTTTAGTCCAGTTCAATTTATTAATTCTTCTCAAGCATAAAAACAATATTATAATATATACAAAAAATGGCAGATATACATAGTAAGAGGGAAAAAAAAACGAAACTACAAACAAAATTATAAACACTTGTATGGAGTAGTTCTAAGTAAAGGGAAAAATACATGGTATAAACGATAGCACTAACAAAATACAATTTAATTTATATAGATTAACTAGGTAATCCTAGTAACACACTACATAAACAAACAACATCAATCATACAGGGAGGGTGGGGGTTAATGGAAATTGTAAATTTGATTTGAATATTAATTAATATATACCCTTTTGAACTTTGCTTTGATGAACTTGTTGAACTCTTTAATTCCTCTAGAAGATTATTCCACATCCGTGGACCACTGTGTCTTAAAGCCCGTCTGTACTATTTTGGCCAGGATGGATTAGACCACCCAGCGTGGACACTGACAGGGGGTTATCTTATCAAATCAGCTCTCAATTAACATGAGAAAAAGGGGATCGTGGAGGACCAGCGGTCCCCGATTAGGCAATAGGGACTTTAAGATTTGCATGGACTGATACGTGTGACGTCCATTCAAGGCAGTGCATTAAAAGGACGTCGATCGTAGCAACCCACGTCGTCGTTGTGCAAATCTAATATCCCTATTGTGTGCTATATAGAGGACGCAAGTAGCTATAAGTAGTGAAGTAGGGCTTTAATGAGATAAATGAAATCTGTTTTATAACTTTGGGGAAATGAAATTTGACTTTCAATCCAACGGTTGAGGGTTCAAATCAGAGCCCGGTACTAATGTCCTTTGGCAAGACGTTGATCCACATTTGCCACTCGCCACCCAGGTGTATATGAGTACCTAACAATTGCTGGTGTAATAATAATTGCATGGAAGAACAGCATTTAAGCTGATGAGGCTTCCCTGAGTAAAGAAATATTTATTCCTATTATAATAATTATGATCAATATTATTATTATATTGAATGCAATTGATCTCTTTCGAGCGCACGCGTAAAACATAGAACATCCCATTTCCCAAATGTAAGCGTTGGTATTATTTGCTAAACAACTTCTTATTTTATTTATTTGTTTCGAGTTGTTGTTTTTGTGTTTGACCATGCTATGATTCTGCAGGATTTTCCCGCTTTTTCTTTCTCGTTTGCTTGTTTACACGGTTGTAAGACTCATACTCCGGCGAAAATTAGTTACTCTAACCGAATGCCTAACTTCCCCCATCCCTGGACCAACAACCATATCTTACGCTAACCTTAACCCAAAACTAACCTAAGACCCGGTTGCGATCCTAACTCTTACTTTGACCAATAAAGCCCGGACCAAATGCCACATGAGCAATAGTTGGATCACCACATACATATCTATACAATTTCTCAATTTCATTACCTCCAAATTCGGCAGAGTTTCCAGAAGCCCACGATGATTGTGGTGGTGATGATGATGATTTCATTGATGCGACGCACTTTGGTGACGTTGTCGAACGCCTTAACTCCAGCTTTAATCTCGCCAGGTAAAAACACATCGTCATCGCACTCGTCGGCGAAGTGAACGTCGGCCTCGAAAGCAGCTCTATTGTATCAGCTAACGCATTTGTGGCTCCTGATGTTGTAAATGTCACTTCACCAGTCGTTGTGGGTGTTGTGGCACTTGCATGTTGATCTGTGGTTGCAGCTGGTAGGCGTGTGGTCAACGTGGACAATGCATTGGATGACAAAGCTGTCTCTGTTTGTAATATAGCTATTGTTGTGCTACTTAAAGCAGGAGTCGAAGTAGCAACATCATCAGAAGTAGTAGCATCAACAGTAGAAGTAGAAGTAGTAGTAGTTACATCAGCAGTATTAGATGTAGAAGGAGGAGTGGTAATAATAATAGTAGTAGCAGTAGTAGTAGTACCATCAACAGTAGAAGTAGTAGTAGCATCAGCAGTAGCAGTAGTAGTAGCATCAGCGGTAGCAGTAGTAGTAGCATCGGCAGAAATCGTGGTAGCAGCAACAGAAGCAGTAGTAGTAGTAGTATCATCAGCAGAAGTAGTGGTAGCAGCAACAGAAGCAGTAGTAATAGTAGTAGTACCATCAGCAGTATTAGTTGTAGAAGTAGGAGTGGTAATAATAGTAGTAGCATCATCATAAGTCGTGGTAGCATCAACGGAAGCAGTAGTAATAGTAGTAGAAGCATTAGCAGTATTAGTTGTAGAAGTAGGAGTGGTAATAATAGTAGTAGCATCAGCAGAAGTAGTGGTGTCATCAACAGAACCAGTAGTAATAGTAGTAGTAGCATCAGCAGTACTAGTTGAAGAAGTTGGAGTGGTAATAGTAGTCGTGTGAGTAGAAGTAGTAGTAACAATAGCAGTAGAAGTAGCATCAGCAGTAGCAGTAGTATTAGCATCATCAGAAGTCGTGGTAGCATCATCGGAAGCAGTAGTAATAGTAGTAGTAGCATCAGGAGTATTAGTTGTAGAAGTAGCAGGAGTAGCATCAGTAGTATTGGCAGGGGTTGCAGTTGTCATCTTACTCTGAGTCTGTGAAATTGTCGTCCCCATTGACGATGTTGCATTTGTTGAGTAATTGATAGTATTTGTAATGTTTGTCATGATATACAACTCTGACGTAGATTCCGATGAATTGGGCATTAAGGTTCCTGTTGTAGCCAAAGTACTACGATATGTTGAAGATGTAGGTGTAATCGATGTCTTTATTGTGGTGGTTCCTGTATGTTTTAAAATTTAAAATTGAGAATAGTAATTGATAGTTAAGTTTATAAACCACTTTGTTTCGGAACTTGTTTATCCTTAAAATGGTTGTCATAGAAAATGAAGCAATTCGTCATAAAAATTAAAATAATTCACATTTCGATGTCATATCTACAAAATCAATCTGAATCTACTTCATTGATTTTTTTCGTTTCAGGAGTTTTTATCGGATTTGACATTGTTCTAATTTGATTAGTAGTCATATCCATGAATTCTAATAGTTGTGAAATGAAGCATAATGCGCTGTGCACTCGTATCTGTAGCATCAATTATTAAATAAAATCATGAATTCATGAATAAAAAGATCTGTAGCTCTTAGTATCGTTGCATTTGTCTATAAAGCTACGGTCACAAAGGTTCGTACGAACAATTAGTTCGTACGAATCTCCCTGTTTTTCCATTGTCTTCCCCGAATTTCCATTGTCTGAAAATCGTTCGTACGGCGTTCGTAGCAGTTCGTAATGGCATTTGTGACCGAGGCTTTATGTATGATAGAGAGTATTGCACCAGTTAGTAAATCCACTTACCGTATAGTAGCAAATCGTAGTCAATACACCGCAACCGCTCGTATTTTTGATTTCCAACATAAGCAAAGGTACCTGAGGAGGATCTTGCATACACCTCCACGAAGAACCCAGACCATGGGTCTGAATGCGTGATTGTGTACGTATGGTCTGGTGTCCCGGTACTGCTGAAGGCACATACACCATCATTAATCCACAAGGAGAAGGAGGCCAAAGATATCATAGTCTCTGACATCCCAACCTTCTCATGCGTGACGTTAAGACCCGAACTGTTGAAGCAAGATGTGACGATGGTGAAGTAATGCGAGAAAGAGTGGCCCTCGATTTGGTCCATTCGGATGTAGGTAGTTTGGTTGGTATACTGCGCTTCAGGAGGTACTAGGACCATAGAGGTGATGCCTTTCATGAACTTCACGACCTGAACAGGTTGTTCACTTTTGATTCTCAGAATGGAATCTTCGGTAATGTCCAAATCGAATGTTTCTCCTGAGTTCAGACTCACCCGAGTACCATTGATTGTGACTGTGGTGTTATCCCGACCCGCTGTCACTTGGACAAAGTATCCAGAAGTAGCGCTACCGTTAAACGGCGCCACGTTGAAGATAGTACCCCATCGGTCGTACGGTAGCAGCTGTTCTATGGCATAGTCGCACGGTCCATCTACGGCGTCAGGGCTGTAGGCGCATGCTGCTCCGCTCACCACAGATACAGATTGGTTGGCTAAGATCCTTGATCCGGTGAAATTATTATAGCGAGTCGTGATAATGGCTTGGCTCCAGGCGGGAAGCTCGATGTCGAGCTCCTTCATGCCGTCGTAAAGGATCTCGTCGAATTTAAAGGCTGCGTTAGGCGTAAGGCGGACCAGAGTAGGCTGTCCCGTAGATGATATGACCAGCTGACCAAGACCAGGATCTGCTCGGACCACCACTAAGTATTCTTGGCCCAGGTAGTCCAGCGGTATGGTGCCCATGGCCCCGAACTTAAGGTTCTTTGACAAAGAAATAAAGAATATCGAAACTGTCAGTATGATCAAACTGTATTACGATTGTATAAACGATGTGTGGCAGATCTGTAGTTGTTTACTAGGTAGCCTACAAGGAGAAGGAAAATGTAGTTATAATGTGCGCACGTGTCAAAAGGGAATCGGTAGGGCTATCAAAATTGCCCTAGAATTATTTCTTATTTTGGTATAGTGTTATATTTTGCCTACCCACTTCGGAACGAAACAATTTGTTCATGAGAAAAAATAATGAGAAATATACAATAACCATTCATCCGATAATGTCATTCTAGAATTCAGGCACATGATCGCAAAAAACTGGACATGGTCTTGAAACTGTTATAAAACAGTGAGGAAACGCCTGGTACTGTTTCCTTTTTCTCTCTTGGTGTTTTTGTAGTATGGTCAAGCTGTTCAATATAGTTCTTCTTTTATTCTTCTGTCGCTTTTAGTGGATTTTATTTTACATTTAGAAATTCATGAGAGAAAAGTGGTACGTAAAATTTGAGCAACAGCGGAACAAATTGATTGGTCTAGAGTGGAGTCTCCATGCGAGTATTACTACTACAAACAATACAAAGGCACACAGTTTCACAGACCTAGCCTATGACTCCTTCTCGGCACTATACACTCTTATAAGATTAAAACGTGGATCCTAATCAAACGATTGGTTGAGAGCGTACACGTGACCAGGCATTTATTTTGCCTAACACGTAATTTTGATAATGACCGGTCATTATGAAATGCTAATGACCGGTCATTAGTAAAATCATGTTATAACACATCATTTTATAAAACAAATAAAACATAATCTTATAAAACAATAATACACATCATTTTGTTCGAGCATTTGTAAAATTACCCACACTCGGTACCTTCACAACAGTCCATACACCCTTGGCTAAAGCCTCGGGTGTGCTAGACTTTTACAATGGTACCTTGTGGGGTTAATTCTGACTAATACCCTCACTGCTGTGTATTATTTGTATACTAATTGAGGTATTGGGCATACATTTTAAAGTATAACTTACTGCACTGTCGATCCCATAAGCATACGTGCTGAAGGGATCATCTGATACTATTCGAAGCGTTCCTTCATGTAAACCCGTAGTTCTTGTGACGGTCGTGGCTGGTGTGAATAGGACGTTCTTCCCTTTGGGCATAGCGTCCACCGGCGTTGCCAAGAACGCCCCGGTGAAAGGGCGGGAAAGATTTACTTCCGTTCCCGGTAGAGGGCTTGTCGTCTGCGTGATGCTTCCGAAGTTTCCTAGATCCGAAGAGGACTCGCCGTTCGGAAAGAGACCGAATACAATCTCTTTTCCGAATCGGGACGAGTCTGCGTCTTCCCCAACTGACAATGGTCATAAACAGGGTAAAATTTTACTTACTTATTCAGTATAGACGAGATTAAAAATGCAGTAATATTAGCATTCATAATTTTTAATGCAAGGCAAAATGAGGTACGGATGAAACTTAAAAGTAGCAACATTCATGAAGCATTTATTTTCTGGAAAGTGAGATAAAGCCGAGCAAACATTGAACATTAAACTTAAAACGTATTTTACTTTTTTATTTTATTATAAAACTAGCAGCGCCCGAGGAAATCCGCGGGATTTTAGAGGGGGAGGGGGGGGGGGTGTAAATAGATAAATAAATTGAAACCATGAAGAATTGTATTCGCAAATTAGAGGAAACCATAGGATACCACCCCAATTAAAGTGCTCTCCTGAATATGAAGATTGCATTAGAACAAACCCAAATTCATTACGGATGGTAAATACCTATATGTTTCGTTTTACAACATATATTTTCTATACAAATAAAGTATTACCCAGATGCAGTCTTTCCCTACCCATTTTTCTCTACTTCTACATTTATGTTTTATCTACTGTGCGACACCAAAGACAACCATGTTTTAAATAACTTATTTTAATTTATTTATTTATAATACCGTTTCTCCGGTCTATCTTGATGCTTACCTACGCAAGAGCTACCCAGTGCCAACGAAGAGTTGCAGAGTAAAACTAAAACAAAAATCCCAGTCCATATCCGTAACAATTCCATCTGTGTAAGAGAAGTTGATGAATGACTGTATAACAAAAATAAAGCCGTACTTTCTTGAAATCATGATGTGGATTTGTATTCGAATGTTTGTGTAAAAAGGGTTGCGATATTGCGTTATTTCATTTCGTGCGATTTTAAGTATAGATTATCAAGCCTTTATAAAGTACAATAAGCCAAATGTACGAACAAAACGTGATGTCTTTTGATATATTAGCTAATTATCAGATATTGGTTATTGACAATTTCCTTTTGATATCATAGAAAGTAGACAAATGTAAGGTAAAATTTAGAAGCAAATCGTCATTTTTAAAAAGTAATTTAATATCATATTAGTGTTTATACAGTGTTTACTATACGTATTTCCATTATATAGGAGCGAGATAGCTAAACTCACCATCCAGTGACGAGTTTCTAGGCGTGCAGTAATATAGATGTACAGGTTTCCAGCAGATGTAAAAGTACATATCTTGAAAAGTCCACTCTTTATTCTTGAATGATGATCTCCGCGATTGCAAAAATGCTCTGTCTTCCAGTCGATACTGTTAGGCCAGTATTTCCAAACACAGGTTAATATCATTTTTCCTGCCAATTTGAATTAACAAGAAATCCATTGTCTCTGACGTTTGAGATGACAATCAAATTACATCTATGACGTCATAATAGAGGTATTGAAGGGAGGGATCTCATAAGCACAACCGGAACTAATTTAATTGTATATGGGCCTATTTGGTTAGAAATGTAGGTTATCAATCGTTTTTCTCTTTCTTTTAAATACGTGGTTATCATCTATTCTTTATTTCATTTTCATTTTATTTTATTTTCATGTTTACTTGTATTTTCTTTTGAAATTAAACATACATTCACATATTTATTTCAAGTTACCAAGGATAATTATTGAATGATCAGATATTTCACGAGGATATCAATTAATTTGTACTATAACTGTGTATATGCTTGTGTATTTGTCAATTTTGTTTTGCTGCTGTTATTTGCTTAATTCTTACCAAACAGGTATGTGCGCCACCCTCATATCAGAAATAAATAGTAATAATAATAACAATAAGATATTTGTATACCGCAAATACCGTAAATGAATAAATAAAAAATATAAAAAAAGATTCAGGAATGGTAGTAGGCGAATCCAGTGTTGAGAGCAGTGTGGTGTAGTGGTTGAAAGTTTTGACTCTCCTACCAGAGGTCCTGGGTTCGATGGTTGCTCGGTGCTTACATCCATTGACAACGACTGGTATTTCCTAACACTTATTCCTCTTTACCCATAATGTATTAAATGAACACCTGGCAATGCTGGGGTAGTATTATAATAATTGCATGGCGCAAAGGAGGAGCAGTATTAATACTAAGGTGCCGCCTACACTTGGCTATTACAGTGAAACCTGTCTATAAAGACCACCCAAGGGAGATAAGAAAAGTGGTCTAAATAGGCAGGTGGTCTTTATGTATAGGTTTCATTAGTACATGTTTCAACAAGAAACCGTTTTCAAGGGAAACAAAAAATTGTTGTCTTTGTAGACAGATGGTCTTTATATAAAGGTGGCCACTAAAGCAGGTTTGACTGTAATACCAATTTATATTTTAATTAGGGTTAAGATTAATACAGATGGGAGCAACACACAATAGAGTTACACTAAAAAAAATATAAAAAATTAAAGGGAAATAAAATAAATGCCAGCAAAGTCGATCTCAACCCAATGATATATTATAAGTCAAGTTTGTATTCATTATTTACTCCAATTCATGTTGAGCTGTAATGTACGTCAATGCTAATTACAATAAAAGCCCTAAAAATAACACTTTTGTAGCCATACTATAATCAAGTATATTTCTTCACCCGAATATCGATTTCACAACTTGTATGCAAACGAGAATTGACGTCTAAACTTCCCTAGCAAAATACTTTCATATATATTGATTTTTAATAACCTTTTCCTATAACTAATAGGTGACCCACTATTATCGGCAAGCAGCTGGTGGTTTCGATTGTTTATTTCGTATCATCATTATTATTGTTATTAATATTATCATTATTACTATTATTATATTATTATGATGACCATTTTCATCATTATTATCATTACTTTTTTTTTAAATTGTTATTATTATCATTATAATTTATATTTTTTGTTATTATTAGAAATACTAGTAATAGCTGTAGTAATGGTAGTAGTAGTAGTAGTAATAGTAGTAGTAGTAGTAGTAGACAGTAGTAGTAGTAGTAGTAGTAGTAGTAGTAGTAGTAGTAGTTATGGTAGCACATGTAGTTTCTTTATTGCTTAATTTCGTTTTACCATATGTATATTTCTATTTTTTGTTGTGTTGATGGATGAGATGGATTACTAATTTGCATTTTTATAAATATGTGCATTTGAAGAAGAAGAAAAAAACATTCTAAATGATAATGTATGATTTTAATGATTTAGCACTGATTTTACATTTTAGGATCAAAATACATTTATGTAGTCTAAACGCTCAAATAATTTATGTGCGTCACAACGTTGTGCTATGTTCCCTCGAAGAGAGGCTTTTTTTTAGGGGGATTGGAATTTCGTATAACTTATGATTCATGAATTGGAACAGTTTTGCTCTCTCTCTCTCTCTCTCTTTCCCTCTATTCTCTCTATCTCTCTCCGTGTTTCTTTCTCTCCTTCCCTGTCCCCTTCCTCATTTTAGCTCCGTCACTCTTTGCACTCTCTATTTCTCTCTCCGTCTTCTCTGTCTTTCTCTCTACAACACCCCCTTCTCTCTCTCTCTCTCTCTCTCTCTCTCTACCCCCCTCCCCTCATTTTCGTTCCGTCACTCTCTTGGTTGCTATATCTGCCACGCACTCTCTTTCCTTCGCTCTCTCTCTCTCTCTTCCTTCTCTCTCTCTCTCTCTCTCGTTCTCTTCCTTCTCTGTCTCTCTCCCTTTCTCTCCCCCACTCTCTCTCCTTCTCTATAATTATACATATTCCCTCTCCTGTTTTCATTATGTATCTTGAAGCATACCCAAAACGGATAATAGAAACGGAATAAATGAAAACACAATTTCAATGATTCTTTTAATTGTATTTATTTATACTGATAGGGGTAATTTATGGTTTGTATGCTTCTGCACTGGTGTAAAAGCTGTAATATATCAAGCTTGTGTTGTTATTTCAATATTATCATTTCTTGCTTCTTATTGTTTCACAAAACAAGTATTCAGTTTTCTATTAAAATTTAAAAATTTAAAGCAACACAAAAAAGCAAAACGCTCCGGAAATTACTAAGCCGCAAGCATATCCGCACAAAGGAGTCGTTGTGTATAGCATTTGACAGGCCGACTAGCTCAATTTCCTTAAAGTGACGCGGTAACATTGCCTCAGATTCTGAAACAAAATTCTGGATTTAGCTCATGATGCAATCATAATTATAAACCTTTAGGTTAGTCAAGAACCCCATGAATTTTACAAGCCGATCTCCTGTCTAATTATCAAGATATTTATGGTTGGAAATTGAAATTTCAAAACTGGTTTCCTAACGTTTTTGTTGTAAACACTACTACAGTCTATTTGGGAATAAGAATATTGTAAAACCGGTCACTCAAAGATTTTTTTTTCCTTTTTTGATGCACTTCATGATCATTTTGAAGCGCAATTTTTTTAGGGCTTCAATATTAGACCATATCACAGACACTGATAACACGCAGGGTCATGCATCTCAGATTTAACATTAGACGATGCCTTTAAATGATCTATTTGTAGACTTGAGCATTCCGTGTCAGTTTGGTTTAATTCTAGGAGAATATATTTTTACCGCACAATTCAAGTTGCGAATGTTCGGCGACTCCAAATATAAGTCCGTTTTGTATTCAAACTAGTCAGTTTGAAAATTCAATTACATATACAACTTGTTATTTGTTTGTTCCTAAAGATAAAGTTGAGTTCTGGTCATAAAATTGCATTGCGAAAGAAACGGTGTGGAATCGATCAGAAAAGGTTGATCATCTATAGCATATAATATTGGTGAGTACTGCAAGGTTCTGGAATCATCAAAATGATAAGAAATTCGGCCAAGTCTTGGTAAAGTTACACACACTGTACAAAGAAATATGTATATGGGACTAGGTGGCATAAAAATCCGTCCCAATTTATATGATGTTACATGCCATATTTTGAATATTAAGGCGTTTGAAGAGCCATGCTTTTGAGGGAACATTTCTTATCTGATGTTCTTCCACACTTGCATAATAACAATGATAACCCTCACAAATTATTTTTATTTTATTTTGCCCGGTTAAACAAAGTGGTCAAAAACTGAAATGTCCAGTAGCATAATTTTTATGCAAATTTTCACTATATTATTATGCAACATACAAACTCATAAATATAATCTTTTACAGTTATTATTCTATCACATTTTTTTATAGTTCATCAAAGATAAATTTAACATTAAAAAAATACAGTAACAATATTGAAAACAAATGACCATTATTTACGGCCAACTATACGATAAGATATAATAAACTGCAAACATCATACAATTATTGTTCGTATTTTTTATTCTTGAATATATAAAGAACATATAAATGTATCAGATGATGTTTGAAGGTTTGCATGGTGGTATGAATAATCACGGAAGAGTTTACGGTACACCATGTGTAAAGTCCTCGAGGGACTGAGGAAAGTAGATAGAGAATAGAGGTGAGATGAAAGGCGAGAAAGTGGAGGTTAGAAGGAAGAGTATCTTTCGGAAGTGAGTTTAGTCCTGAAAAGGACTGTAACCCAGAAAGTTTGGGCAGGATGAGAGGTTTGAGTAGAAGACTGGATTGAGTTGGAGAGTTGAGTAGGCGAGTAGAATTGCAGAGCAGGAGCAGGAGAGTAGACTCGACGTTTCGGACAGGTTGACTGTCCGTCTTCAGGAGTGAAGACTGAAGACGGACAGTCAACCTGTCCGAAACGTCGAGTCTACTCTCCTGCTCCTGCTCTGCAATTCTACTCGCCTACTCAACTCTCCAACTCAATCCAGTCTTCTACTCAAACCTCTCATCCTGCCCAAACTTTCTGGGTTACAGTCCTTTTCAGGACTAAACTCACTTCCGAAAGATACTCTTCCTTCTAACCTCCACTTTCTCGCCTTTCATCTCACCTCTATTCTCTATCTACTTTCCTCAGTCCCTCGAGGACTTTACACATGGTGTACCGTAAACTCTTCCGTGAATATAAATGTATGAGCATCATATTATTCACAATGCGTATATACACTAGGAAAATAAAGTAGGTTTATTGAATTTACAGTAAATACAGTATACACATATTTTCAGCAAAGGCCCATCACGCGAAACATATATCAAGACCTTATTTTATAAAACAAAACAACATTGCCTTCAATCAGTCATGACTTTCGAAATGTTATGCAAAGTCTATTTCAACATTATTGTACTCAGAGAAAATATACAAGTATAAGTTATTTGTGTAGCAAGGGTTTTTTATGTAGTAAAATACGCAATATGACTATGTGTATACAATCTATACACATAATAAATGTGCCTCGGAATAGAATTATCTAGATAGATGGCGCTATAGAAATGCCTATTATTATTATTATTATTATTATTATACACGCTCATGAATATTGTAATCACACTTTCCTTCAAATCAGTACACGTTGTACCGTACAACATATAATGAACTTATATAGGTCATGTACAGATAGAGTTATTAGAGACTTTTAGATTTGCTTGACGAGAGCGTGGACTGTCACGTGTGACATCCTTTTAAGGCAATGTGACGTCCTTTTAAGGCACTAAAGGGACGTCACATTGCCTTAAAAGGATGTCACACGTGACAGTCCACGTTCTCGTCGTGCAAATCTAAAAAATCCCTATCATTTAGACACAGTCGTCTTTTGATAAAAGTAACCACACATTCGTAGGAATTTATTTTGTAAATTCATCTTCATTATGACTTATGTAGTTTTATTCTGTAATTATTTTTTTAACACTGTTTTCTATGATTCGCATTTTACTGAAAGGGTTCCTAATCTAACACAAAATACATGCTTAAGTTGTAAATAAACAACATACATAAACAAACAAACAACAACTATTGTCACGCGCTAAACACCTTGAA
The DNA here is from genome assembly GCA_035222895.1 of Strongylocentrotus droebachiensis. NCBI lineage: Eukaryota > Metazoa > Echinodermata > Echinoidea > Camarodonta > Strongylocentrotidae > Strongylocentrotus > Strongylocentrotus droebachiensis. Next base: position 17,249 of record JAVYIG010011489.1, on the reverse strand, counting down.
TGGACGGGACAGATACAAGAATTGCACTTTAATTGATTATTGCATATAAGAAAGTTTTTTTTTAACTTTCAGATTAACCAATTGCTAGATGTATGTCATTTTCCGAGAGTGGACTAATTGGAAAAAAAAAATAGTTTTTGCAATAATCCATTGTTAACTGGTAGAAATTCTGTTATTCAGAAATAATCTACAGAGGAATACCAATAATTCTTTTTAAAATTACACTCTTTAAAAAAAAATTCTGTGAGCTGCTCACTGACTTTTCTAATCTCAATCCTTTCTTTTCCATTGTCCATACCAAACGTCATAGGCCAATTAATAATTCCCTACTGCACTGTACAAACTGCAATGTTAAATCACCATGTTCAAAGTGTTAATCTACCATTTTGATAGAGTGGTCTTTCCTTGGTCCTTTTAAAGGGATCCAGTAACTGTGTCTCAGATTCTGAAACAAAACCCTGGAATTAGCTCATACTGCAATGATAATTATAAACCTTTAGGTCAGTCAGAAACCCCATGACTTTTACAAGCCGATCGCCCGTCTGATTATCAAGATATTTATGATTGAAATTACAAATTTTGAAAACCATTTGCCAAACGGTTTTCATAACACTACAGTCTTATGGGGAAAACGAGTATGGGAAAACCGGTCACTCAAAGGTTTTTACTTTGTTAAAGGCACTTTTCTTGATCATTTTGAAGCGCAATTTTTTTTTTAGGTCTTCAATATTAAAGCATATCACAGACACTGATAACACGTAGGGTCGTGCATCTCAGATTTAACATTGTTAAACGATGCCTTTAAATAGGGATTTAACATTTCATTTTTTAGAGTGTATAAAGATAGCTCATACAGATTGTACACATACCTCATCAAACATGATAATTCCTATAACGCAAACAAATTGTCTCATAAACACAATGTATTGTTACAATGATACTTTTAGAAATTGTCAAGTAAAAGGTATACTGCATTAGGTAATCTAGGCTCATGGCATCTACTGACCGAATATTGGTTGGCACTCCTGTAGTATATAGTTATGGTCGAGTCTCTTTTTGCTGGTCGGCGAGTTTTTGCTTCCTGTCTTCGATTAATCGCTGCTCCTGTATCTCTGCGGGTGTTCGCCTATTGGAAAGGAATCAGCAAAATGATGAAGATGATATTTATAATGATAATGAGGAGGGGGGGGGGGGGGGGTAATGCTATGATGATAATGATGATGGTGGTAATGGATAATGATAAGGAAAATTATGTGATGATGATGATGAGGATGATGGTGATGGATGATGATGATGATAATTATAATGAAAATGATGTGATGATGATGATAATGATGGATAATGGTGACGATATTTGTGATGATAATGATGTGATGATGATGATGATGATGGTGCTGCTATTACTACTACTTCTACTACTAATGGTGATAACGATAATAATAATATGATAATAATAATGATCACGAAGGTGCTACCACTACTACTACTACTACTACTACTACTACTGATGATGATAACGATAATAATGATGATAGCGATGATAAAAATAATGATGATAATGATAGCGATGATAATAATAATAATAATAATAATATTAACAATAATAATAATAATAATAATAATAAAAATGAAAATGATAATAACAGATACATTTCTAGATCAAATTGAATGCTTGTTTTCATGGAAAGTCTCTTCTATTTTCTTCTAAGCAGTAAATATTTAAATCGTTGCATTACATTATATCGATTTGTGAATAGATATTGTTATATTCTTATGAATATTCGTCTAGAGCTCTCATGAATAATATTGTTTTGCTCTTGACTAAAAGATAATATGTGTGTAAACAAAATGAACTTTAGCATTTGTACTTTGAAGATTAAAAAGTGAAAGGGAGGGTGTTTCTTACTTTCGACAAAGATAGTAGCATGCGGTAATGGTTGGTATCCCGACTCCAAGCACCACTATCATGACGGGGTATAAGTATGTCAGAGCTGCGAAAAGAAAGTTGGAAATCTAATGAAGCCTCGCTGAGACACGACGCGGTAAAATGCCTCACAATCAATGGCAAGAGACAACTTTGTTTTTCTGCGGCGTGTTTTTAAGCCTCATGTCTAAAGTTGAATTATAGTACTCTTTTTTACACAGACATAGTATTGTACAATATTCAATAGGTATTTTCATCAGTAATTCTTAAGATAAAAAAGAAAAATATAAAAATATTATTGAGAAAGAAAAAAAAGGAAAATCTGATTTTGTGACGAATGATCTGAAATAAAGAGCGGACGGGATTTGGGGCCGGCGGTTGGGGCAATATTTAACGAAGGTTTTGACCCGGGCTACAAATACCCCAAACATCCCTCCCCACCCCCCCCCCCCCCCCTCTCTCTCTCTCTCTCTATTGCCCAGCCCCCCCCCCCTGTCTACACATACGCACACACACACACACACGCACACACACAGACCCACAATCTATCTCGCTCCTCCTCCTTTCCATACTTTCCCTCTCTCTGAATCTCTCACCCACACTCTCTCCCCCATCCCTAGAAAGGGTACTTACCGTTACTTGTTACAGTAATTGGTTCTTCGTTGCCTGTCGATTTGCCTGAATCCTTACCTCCCTCCGGAGGCGCTGTAATAGGGATACTACCTACAGTGGTATCTACGGAGAGGTACAGATAGTCAGCAGTTTGGTTTGGTGTTATTTTCCGTATAAAAAAAATCCACATAATTATACAGTACAATAATTTATATTTGTAGAGCACTTTTACATACAAATCATTGTTTCATAAAGCATCCCATCAATACAACAAATTAAAGGAATAATATTGTTTATTACTAATTTTTTTTTAAAGGGGATGTTTTGAGAAATTTCCTTATTGAGGAAGGCTTTGGCCCGGATTATAAATACCCACTGGCCCTCTCCCTCACTTGATTTCGAATTGCCCGTTTAGTTTACGACATACCCATTCGCAAGTATTATTGTTGTTAACGATTGGTCACTTATTCTTAATATCTTGCAGCCTATTCCGAATATTGACCCCCGTCTTTCCATATATTTGACCCCTCAAAACTACTAGACCATCTAACTCATCGATTTGTGAACTTGACCGTCGCTGTCTGGTTTTATAGCTCCCAGAGACCCATTAAGTCGGGTCGATTTCACCACAACCTATGCACCAAATTTGTAAAGTGGTATGACTGGAAATTACAAAACACCCAAAATTGAAGAAAAAAAACATTCGTTGGGATGGGTTCCAGACGGCCCCTAAAAATTGGGGTCAATTTTTCCACTTAGCCCCATCGAGCAAATTTTGTCAGAAGAAAGAAGTTTTACTGTACATTACGAAAATGGACAAAATTGTTTCTGCGAAAAGGGATTTCAACCTCCCCTGAAAAAAAAAAAACATCGAAGTACCCTTTAACCAAGCTTTTCTGCCCCAAAATTGCCTCGATAAAAATATAAATAATGTGTCTAATATTTTGACCTAAATCACTCAAAAGTGTTTAATTCAATTCAGCTCAAATTGACATCGTGCAATCTTGAGAATTATCATTTCCTTACGCTGTAATTTGGTGTCAAATTTGAATTTTAATTATAAATTTGAATTTTTTTTTTTATTGCTTTCTGCACAGTAGCCAACAAGTATTGTGAGGATTAAGTATAAACACACATCGACCTTCTAAACATGTTTTAAATTGCATTTCGCCGTACTATTCTTTGCCCCGTCTGCCTATAATGTGGTACACAGCTTTCCCTTTTATTTAGTGTCATCATCTATGACGAAATTATTGTAAACTGTTTGTTGTTGTTGTTGTTGTTGTTGTTATTGTTTGTCGTTTCGAATTGATTCTTTCTATTGTGAAATTCAAGCTACAGGTTGTACAACTCGAGACCCAAATCAAGACCCAATATACTCACCGTCCATAGCCTCTACGGTGCTGGGAACAGTGCTAGTACCACTGAGGGTAACCGTAGTGGCCTTTGAAGTATCTTCAACAGCAGGGGAACTGCTTTCATCCGGTTTGGACTTGGTGGACGGGCGTGTAGTTGTTGGGGCATCGGGTGTAGTGCTTACATCATTCCGCGCAGTTCTGGTGCTAGTGTCTTGGACCTGTTCGACAGTGGTGCTGCTCTTGGTGTCAGGTGCAATGTTGACAATGGTGGGTGTAGTGCTAGTGCTAGTATCTTGTGCCCGTCTGGTGCTGATCACGATATCAGGTGTAGTGCTAGTGCTAGTATCTTGTGCCCGTCTGGTGCTGGGCACGATGACAGGTGCAGTGCTGACATCAGGTCTAGTGTCGGGCGGGGGTGAGGAGCTTGGGCTGACAGGTGAAGTGGTGCTTTCGGGAGGTGACCCAATACCATCAACTGGATCCCTTGTGACTTCATGAACACTCGAGCTCCTCGTCGTAGTCGGAACATCGATGTCACTCCTGCCCGTCGACATCGGGTCCTCGACTCCACCCGAGATGGTGTCTGGTGTCCCGGGAACAGGTGGTTCTTTGCTATTGTTACCACTGGTTGGGGTGTGACTGGGGTCTATCTTACCAATACCAGACATGCTGGTGCTGTAAGGAACGGTTGCACCTAACAGGTGTAGAAGGTGAAAAAAATTGGACAAGTCTTGTAAGCGAAGATGATGCTAACATGATAATTATAACATGTTTTCCTTTTTGAGTACATATTTATATGTGTCATAACGTGAGTCGGTGAAGGAAGGCACTTTAACAAGGATTTTTAGGGCTTTAGTGATTATTTGTATCATTAGTAATATCATTATCATTATTATTATTATAAGTATTGCGTTTGATATTGTTGTTATCATTATTATTATTATCATCATTATCATTATTATTATTTTATTTTTTTTAAATTATTATTATTGTCATTTTCATTATTATAATTATCATTATTATAATTATCATTATTATAATTATCATTGTTATAAATATCATTATTATAATTATCATTATTATAATTATCATTATTATAATTATTATTATTATAATTATCATCATTATTATTATCATTATTATAATTATCATTATTATAATTATCATTATCATAATTATCATTATTATTATTATAATTAGCATTGTTATCATTATTGTTATTATTTGTATTATAGTTATTATTATTATTATTATCTTTATTATGTAGACTGGCTCTTTTACACTCGTTCGGCTTGTGGGTATTCTCCAAGACTTGAACAAAACAAACAAAAAACACAATCGCAAGGACTCTATATCAACTCCGGGGCAATTTCAATATCCTACTGTATTACCTTTAAAAATCCTTTCTTGATGATGAAACATATCATTGCAATTGTCTCACATTTTAAAGGGTGCCGCAAAAATTACTTATGTGAGGTTGATTTTTCGAAAATCTTGTTAAAGGGATCCGGTAACTTTGTCTCAGATTCTGAAACAAAATCCTGGATTTAGCTCATGCTGCAATGATAATTATAAACATGTAGGTCAGTCAGGAACCCCGTGACATTTACAAGCCGATCATGATTGGAGATCGAAACCAAACTTTCCGTTTTCCTAACGAATTTCATAACAATACAGTCTATTGGAAAAAAACGAGTATAGTAAAACCGGTCACTCAAAGATATTTTACTTTTTTGAGGCACTTCTTGGTAATTTTGAAGCGCAAATTTGTTAGGGCTTCAATATTACACCATATCACAGACACTGATTACACGTAAGGCCGTGCATATCAGATTTAACATTGTTAAACGATGCCTTTAAAGGTAGGCCTATACTTACTGGTAACAGGACAGGCATAGCGGACTTGGAGATCAGGACATTCCTGAAAGGTTGATTGAATGTGTCCGGCATCCCCATCAACAGAGCATTGAATACCGTTACCATCGCACGGGTAGTTGAAGTCTGGCACAAATGAAGGCGATATTTTATACCACGGCTGACTGTCAGAATCCCGCGTCGTTCTGCATTCGGCGTAGATCGGGTTTTGGCACAGCGAATCTGTTCCTTCTTGCTTAGTCTGAATAAGAATGATTTCGCCAAACAAAGTTTTACCCGTCCATTTTAACACCTTTTTTCATTCAAGTTCAAGTTTAAGTTTTATTTATCTTTCTTTCATAAGACACATTACAAATATGACATGAATATAACAATTTAACAGAATATGGCGTTACAATAGAAAGATGAAGTGACCTTGGTTGAAAGCAAGGCTTGTGGATTTAAGGTCCCCCATGAGCAGCTTGTGAGTATGTCCTAAAAGAACAAACTCGTCGGATAAGAATAATGCTTACAAACTAAAATAAACTAAACAACTGAGAAAATATAAACATAAATAGGTATAATAAAATGTACTGAATATAAGTAAATAGTGGCTATAAACTAGAGAAACAGGAAAAAACAATGAGCAACAGGACTGAAACACAGACAAAAACAAGACAGACAGAATGAATAGATGTGAGAAACGGGAGTAGAATTATGCTGACCTATGCTGACCAAAAAACAATCTTAAATATTGATCACAACTATAAATATATTCAATTTCAATACGTTTGTCATTCAATTTAGCATTCATCCAGGTTTCCCCGTCTTCTTTAACATTTGTTTTCATTCATTATTACACTGTTTTCATTTAATTTCGTCTTGAAACTACGCCCATTTCCACATCTTATGGTCAATCAAGTATTTGGTCATTCACTTCCGAACTTTGTCCAGTCGATTTTATTATATTGCATCCACCTTTGTCAAAGTCAGATCATTTTCATCGTCCCCCCAGAATCAATTTTGGCAGTTTGCAATCAACCTTGAATTCGTCACTTCTTTTTTTCATTTGGATGCCTCTTTTTCTTCTTCATTTCTACCTTAAACCTGCTTTTAAGCTTTGGATTATCAAACAACAGGCAATATATTAGGCAGATGATAATTCTTTGAAATCATAATTTCCAAACCTCTTTGGAAGCGCATAGAGACTTCATATCATAATGTGTTATGCGCTATACAAGAACGGATCTATTCCAAGACTTGCAAAAATGTTACTTTTAGGCAACAAAATATTTTCCATATTTGCCATTAATATCTATTTATATGCATTTTGTTTCTTATTTTCCCTTTTCACAATTCTTTACAACTTTGACCATAATATACGATATTACTGTACTGTATTATCTTTTGCAGGATAATACTTCATCATACGAGTTGCAGCTGTATGAGTTACTGTCTTTCTTTATCCTCCTTCATCTTTTCCTGTATATCCTCCTTCTTCTCCTCCTCCTTCCCTTCTTTTGCTTCTTCTTCTTCTTATTCTCCTTTTCCTCATTATTCTTCTTCTTCTCCTCCTCCTTCTCCCCTTCCTTCTCCTTCTTCTCCCTCCTTTATGTCTTTCTCTGTTGCATATTGTACATTCTCCTTTTCTAACTCTGGCGCTTATGTTACTGTTGTTGTTTTCCTTCCTTCTTCTCCCATTTTCCTTCTTCTTCTTCTACTTTTGTGATTTTCTCATTGTTTTTAATTGTGTTATTGCTCCATTTCTGAGGTATGAAGATACTAAAAACTAGAGAAGTAAAACTTGAATATAATCACCATAGTAAGATGCACCTCCTTTGTCTCTACTTCGCTCCCACCATCAGGAGTGCCGGCATTGAAGAATCCTGTCCAGTAATAATCATCCGTTTCATCGACTAGGGTGACCAACAAGGGTAAAGACGAAAGAAAATTGCATAAAAAATAGTATTTTCTCACACAGTGACATAGTATATATATATATATATATAGCGACTGCTATGAGAGGCCTGGTTGTTTTACAGGCTCAAGGGGGCGTTGCATCCTGCCATGACCCCGAGGCACGCCCAGGGGTCATGGTAGGATGCAACGTCCCCGAGAGCCAGTGTAGAAACAGCCAGGCCTCGAATATTAAAGCAGTCGATATATCTTTTATATACCGAATCGACACAAAAATCTACCAAGAATTCTCACCTTATCCTTTTATTGAGTAAGGATTGGTTAAAACATTATAGAAAATCTGAGTCACTGTCTGTTAATCTTCGCTGGAAAGATGACTGAATGTTACTATCATTTGGATATCTCAGACAAAAAGCATTGTATGGTATCCGCGCTCGCACAAAATAAGTTTTAACACGTAAACCAATAGGGATCTCATCAAAATGTTACTATTTTCCCGCTGCCCGGAATCTTTGGGCAATCTCACTCGTGAACTATTTACTGTTACTTGCATTGTTCGTTTCTTTACGGGAATGGCTAAAATCACGACTCCAATTTCGACCAATCAGATGGCTAGATTTCTAAAGAGAGGTAAATAATAATCACTATCAGAAGTATATTTTCACAACCCTTGTCACATTACTATGCAGAGAACCTGACGGATCATAAATCTTTAGAAGGGTTGATCCAGGATCTTGTAACACGGGGGTAAGTTGTTCACCCATTGATAACACAAATCTTTAATTCTCATAGGCTTCAGTACATTCGTCATCAGGTTCCCATAGGCATTGGTTTCAAAATTGCCGAGTCTCAGAGGAAAAAATATATCATAAAGATGATTGAAGTTAATAAACAAAACGGTTTTCATATTTTCAACAAAAGATAGGGCACAAGTCTCCAACATAACCATGGTAACTGACAATCTATAAACAAAGGAAGGGGCACAAGTCTCCAACATACACCTAAACGAAAATTGAAACAAAAGTGATCTCATATCTTTCAGAAGCTTCATTTTGTTTATCGAAAATCACTGACCCCACCCCAAGAAATTTTAGTATTTTTAAAGTTCATTTTGAGGGAGGGGGTTACAAACTAGTTGTCCTACACATATAGAGAATTAAGTGAAAAGAAAATATAAAACAATATTCAAGCTCCTTCCTTGACATATATTAATATCCGATGCGGTGAACTTACGATTTGTTGATTCATATGTTTCTATAATCGGGTATCCGTAGGCGCTGAGTTTAATGTCGGAAACCACTTCACAAGTGAACCGGGAAGGGAGATATCCGGCGGAATGCTCACCAAATATGTATAACACGGCTGTACAACGACGCGAAAAGGGATAAATATAATACAATAATAAATTGACACGGGTTTCAAAATGGATAAAGAACAGGCAATTTTTAAATCGGCTCAACTTTCCCTCATTTTGTTTTATCTTTGCTTCGTACTGAAATCTGAAATGCCTCAAAACTTACCTACATCAAATGGTCAATATGTAAATGATATATTAATAATGGTATAGTATTAATGACTGCTTTGAGAGAAATAGTTGTTTTTATACGCTCAAGGGGAGGTTAGAATTGTGCTATTTCCCGAGGCGTGCCGAGGGGAATAGCCCAATTGTAACCTTCCCGAGAGCTTATAAATACAACTATTTCTCGAATATTAAAGCAGTCATTAATACTTTTATATGCCGAAGATGGGATTCGAACTCTTGCGTACATGAGGTGATGTATCTACAAACAACGCCGTAGACCACTCGGCCATCGCGCACTGATAACATGTTTGGCAGTTTTCTCCAATATATACATTAAAATGAATTGAAAACGGATTCGCGTGATGGATGCTTCGCAAAAGCTCCATTAAACGGACCCTTCTTTTACTTTTGCAATGCATATTGGCACGAACTTAGATCAAGATCTATCGGCAGATGTTGTTTTTTTGTTTTTGGAAGTTTATTTTCGTCTTCATGTCAACAATGCAAGATAAAATTGTCGGTAAGATCGATCGAGATTCAATTGTATTGAAATTACCGACCGTTTCTTCGCACACGTACGGTATCCTCAATCGCTTAGACCATTTTTTAACATGTAAACCTAATAGGTAACCATGGAGACTGACCTATTTTCCCAATAACCATGGTTATTGGGATTTTAGAACTGTTTTAACCATGGTTACTGGGAATTTTCGGGAACAGTTAAAGTTTATGAATGCAATTTGACCAATCAGATTGCTGGATTACTTAAGTGAGGTATATAATAAATAATGGAACCAGTCACACAGTACCTGTCGTGCGATATTCATTCTCTTCTTGTAGATATGACGTCATGGAGAAGTCGGTTGGTGTGAGTTCTTCAAAATGTCCGTCGTCCTCCTCGTACATGAAACGGACATTGAGGTCGGATCCATTTTGAGCGCGAATCAGGCAGGTTAGCTTGATGTGGTGGACGTCATCTTGTGTCATGGAGTCCCTGAACTTCTTCTGACTGATTGCCATTCTCAGGACCTTTGGCGGGCCGTCTAGGGATTGAAATTCGTTTAACATAATTAGAAAGGTTAGCTGCGGTATGCTGCAACACCAAAACAAACACTGAACTTGAAACCCCGAATTTCCTAATCCCTGTTGTTGGTGAATGAAAAATTAGTAAAAATTAAATACAAGTGAAACTTGTTGATAATCACAAGATGTAAGATGTAATTGGGCCTCAGTGGAACCATTAACCAATGCAGAAATGGACGCAGTTAATTATGGCGACGGTTTGTTTCGGCTAGGATAAGAAAACCGCCTACGCCTACGATGGGCTGAAATGGTACTGACACCAAACCGCCAAGGGAACCGTATCCTCCGTAACGGAGGTGTTAAGAAGGAAAGTAATGTAGGGATTTATTTTGAACTTCTGAAACTCCCCCTCATATCCATGATTCATCCCTTTCATATTAATAGGTCATCCCTCATTCACAGTCACCCTTTTCATCCACCATCCTTTCATCTGTCTATCTCTCTCTCTCTCATTGGTTTCAATGTTCACCTGATGCAGTCAAGCTTATAGTATAATTTACATATACTATGAATATTCAATATATACCCTTTGTTTATGTTTGAATATTCAAGAATACTTTGTGATGTTGATTTATACTTGTATGGGACTATTATGAATATTTATTGGTTTCTTCTACTTTGCATGGAATGTATGTGGAATGCTACATAGAATGCTGTTATGCTTTGCTACATTAAAACCTGGTCAGTTAGCCAGTAGTTATCAATCCTACAACATGTCTGCTGGGCTGCCTCTGTGTTAAGAGTGTTAGGAATTACTGTTAGAACCGCAACCCTACATTGGTGGCAGCGGTGTTTTTCTAGCCTCTTCTTCCCCAGAGCTTCAGGCAGCTTCATCCAGCGGCGGCTGATAGTCAAGGTTTTGGTCATCTTTTCATCCTGCTTCGATTGATACAGTTACGCCCTGCTTCGTGAATTTGCTTCCTACTTCAGGTAATTTAGTTCACCCTTTAAGAAAGGCGCTGTTTCTACTGTGCTCCTGCCAATGTTATTTTTCATCCTGCTTCAGTAGAAGTCTTCCTCCTTCGCAAATTCTTCTACATGCATCTTCTGAAGTTAGTGAAATATCTGAGTGAATCAGTGTATTTGGATCCATGTTTTTTAGTGTGAAACCTGTATGGACTCAACACATTTCATAGTGGGTTAGATGTGTTCTTGCAATTTCAGGTTTACCAATGCTTGCAATTCAAGACTGACTTTCACGTATTACGGATTTTAGGTATCATGAGTACATTTCGTCTAGACCTCCCTGAGGTCTTCACTGGAGAAGACGGTAGGAATTTTGGGCAGTGGGTACGAAGGCTGGAAGTAGCGGTTGAAGTTCTTCCCCAGACAGAAAGAAAACTGCATCTCATCCTCCCATCCAGACTAGCGGGTGCGGCATTCACAGTTTGGGAGAGTATTCCGAGCACAGAACAACAAGACTACAGTGTGGTTAGAAAGAAACTTTCTGCTGTTTTTGGGAATACTAATTATTTGACCACGTTCAAGTCATGTATCGATGCTCGGAAGCGGCAACAGAATGAGGTTTTGGAAGTTTTTGCGGCAGCAATTACGACACTAGTGGAGGAAGCTTTCCCTAATTATGACACTGCAGGAAAGGATGGAGAGAAATTTCGCAGATTTCTCGCCGGTATTGACAAACCCCTGCAGATAAGAATACATGAGATGGGTGCGACGTCGTTTAGCGAGGCGCTGGATGTTGCAGTGCGAGTTGAAAGGGCGAACAGGTTGGGGCAACCATCAGTGGCAACAGACTTTACCATTGCGTCAACTTCTCCGAAGAGGGATGCCACCTCGGCGACGCTTGAGAAGGTTTTACAGCGTTTAGATGAGCTAGAACTCAAGTTGGAGAAACGCAACTCTACACCTAGACCTCAATTCTCTGATCGTCGTCTCCAACCGTCGAGATCACCAAGTCCTTATGACCACCCGTCTCGGTCGAGTCGCCGATATTCAGATGATCATTGGCGCCAACCATCTCGATCGCCTAGCCCATACCAACCACATCAACGACGCTTCAGGTCACCCAGCCCCCTACGTCACCACCGCACTCAGAGCCCTACACATCATCGCACACTTCGCGGGTCAACCCCACCCAGGCGTAATGCATACGATGATGGTAGATCTGCTAGCCCACAACAGTCAAGGTACTCAAACCAAGCTAACTGGCAGTCTTCACGTTCTGACAACCGCCACCCGTCTGGTGCAAGAGATACCCCCTATCATCAGTTAGACAGTGAACACAAACAACACAGACAAGTTCGTTTCGATGACCAGGGAAACTGCTGGTAGTTGGTGAGGAGAGTCACTCATCAACTTCACCACTCTTGACCAAACAGACTCAAACTGAAAACAAATCTCATTCTCCATTTACTTCGGCCGTTAATGATCATTCTTCTCCTTCACCTCCGCCACCGTATATTCCTGCAATCGTTGACAACTCATATATTTTGGCTTTTATTGACAGTGGTTCATTTATATCACTGATGAGTGCAGATTTCTACTACTCCATCCCAGAAGGCCAGCGAAGTATACTACAGAAGTCGACAACTCTGGCTTCAACGATAACCAGAGAAGGCATTGACATCATTGGCACAACCTCTCCCACCATCCATCTTGGTAACAAAACAACCAGACATATGTTCAATGTTGCAAGGAACATAACTCATCCTTTCGTCCTTGGTTGGGATTTCATGTTCAAACATGATGCCACTCTATCTACTACGACATTCACTATGCCTGGTATGAGTATTCCACTGGTCGACCGTCGTCAATATCAAGTACCACTCAAGTGCAATGTTTCGCTGATAGGAAAGGCGACTCTTCCTGGAATGAGTGAGGTACATGTCCAAGGTCGACTTATTCCCCCTCAGCCTGATGTGATTCCACAAGACTACGATGGAATCTTTGAGCCTTCCATACATGACCATCTCCATGTAGCAGGTGCAAGGTCTCTATCTCGACCGCAAGATGGTATCGTCTTACTCAGGCTGATAAACCCTTCATCTGAGACAGTACAATTAGCTGCGGACACCACCCTTGGGCAGTTCTATTCTACTACTGGAGACGATGAGGAAGAATATGAAATCATCGACAGTATTGTAGCTGGCACACAGAAAAGTTCGTCTTTTCAAGCTTCGTCGATGCTTTCTACTTCTAGTCTGTCCAAGACCGAGTATGAGTGTGCTGAAAGTCTACTCGATTCATACTCTGATGTTTTCAGCAGCACATCCGAGGATATTGGACAGACTAAACTCGCCTACCATGACATCACTACATCAACAGAGACACCAACTCGTAAAAGGGCATACAGGACTTCACCGACTATGAGAGTCGAGATCCAGAACCAGGTTGATGAGCTACTTCGTCGAGACATCATTGAGGAAAGTTTTAGTCCATGGGCAAGCCCCATCGTTATGGTGCGAAAGAAGGACAAGACTTACAGGTTTTGTGTTGACTACAGAGCTTTGAATGCTGTTACGGTACGGGATTCGCATCCAATTCCACGACAGGATGATTCTATCGATGCTTTGTCCTCCTCGTCCTACTTCAGTGTAATTGACCTATCTTCAGGCTATTGGCAGATCCCTTTGGATCCGAAAGACAAGGAGAAGACCGCATTTACCACTGGAACTGGCCTCTATCAGTTTAAGGTAATGCCATTTGGTTTAGTCAACGCGCCAATGACGTTCCAGCGAGTAATGGAAGCCGTACTCCATGGTCTCCATTGGTCAACATGTCTTATCTACTTAGATGATTGCATTATACTCGGCAAGACATTTCAAGATCACCTACACAATCTCAGGGAAGTCTTACAACGATTCCGAGAAGCCAATCTCAAGCTGAAACCTTCAAAATGCCAATTCTTTCAGAAGGAAGTAACCTATCTGGGACATGTGATCAGTACTACTGGAGTTCGCCCCGATCCAGTCAACACCAAGAAAGTCTCATCCTGGCCTCAACCTAAGACTCCAACCCAAGTTAGAGCATTTCTAGGACTTGCCTCCTACTATCGTCGGTTTATGCCAAGTTTTGCTCAAGTAGCATCTCCACTCACTGACTTGACTCATAAAGGCAAGAAATTCATCTGGACTGATGATTGTGAGGAAGCCTTCAACCAACTGAAGTCGTCTCTCACAAGCCCACCAATCCTTGCATACCCAGACTTCAACAACAAGTTTAGCTTAGCCACTGATGCTTCGCAAGATGCTATTGGAGCCGTACTCTCTCAGTTGCAAGATGGTAATGACCGAGTGGTTGCTTTCTACAGTCGGAAGCTTACTGAGTCCCAGCGTAGATGGTCTACCTACGATAGGGAACTGTGGGCAGTTATCTCGTCAATCCGCCATTTCAGACATTATCTTAGGGGCCAAGAGTTTAACATTCTCACTGACCATCGCCCTCTGTTGGGTTACAATAGTGTACCTATCCAAGACGATGCGACAGGACGGAGAGCACGATGGATTGTTGAGTTGAATGCATATTCTTTCACCATAACTCACAAGAAGGGCACTTCACATCAAAACGCTGATGCAATGTCACGTATGCCAGAAGATGTAACACACCCTGTTAGTATGGTGAACACACGCTCCTCTACCACTCAACCAGTCCAGGGATCAACCGTTCCAAAGTCATCCAACTCAATGGCTGATAAAGCTCCCGAGAACTTTATCCTCGCTAGCCATCATGCTGATTTACAATATCATCAGCAGCACGACAAAGACATTCAGAGTTTAATCAAGTACATCAAGGAAGTGCGTCATCCAACAGTGAGAGAAGTTCGACGACAATCACCTCGGCTACGACGTCTCCTATGGCAGCTCCCTCGTTTTGTACTTGAGAATGATCTCTTATACCGACGACGACAAGACAACTCAGGTTCGTCCTCTCTTCAGGTAGTTGTGCCAGAATCTCTTATCCCTCAAGTCCTGCAAGAGATACATGGTAATCCATCCTCTGGACACTTCGGAGTTCAACGCACACTACACAGGGCGGAATCTATGTGCTTTTGGCCATTCATGCACAAGGATATAACCGACTACTGCAGAACTTGTCCTGCCTGCGAGTCGATTAGATCTCCAAGTCCTAAGCACCAAGCTCCACTCCAGAGCATAAAGACCGATCACCCTCTTCAAATGGTTTTCGCTGATATAGCCGAGCTGCCTACTTCAAGAAGCGGGTACCACTATATTTTGGTTGTTGTTGATCACTTTAGTAAATACACCAACATTTACCCCATGCGAGACCAGACCGCCCAGACTGTGGCTGGACACTTATTCGAAGAATACATCAAGGAGCATGGAGTTCCTGAGTCACTACATACAGACCAAGGAAGACAATTTGAGTCCAGACTAGTCCAGGATCTCTGCAAGAGGCTCGGCATTCGCAAATCTCGATCATCCCCTTACCACCCACAGGGAGCTGGCATCGTTGAAAGAGCGAACAGAGTTATCAAAGAACAACTTGCTAAGTACATAGCAGATCAAGGAGGTGACTGGGACAAGCACATACATCAATTGCAGCTAGCCTACAACACTAGTGTCCATACAAGCACTGGCATGACACCCTATTTCATCATGCATGGTCGTGAAGCAAGGACCCCAGCTAGTGTCACTTGTCCTATCATGACTCAGTCATATGATTCTCCTCAAGAGTATGTCACTGATGTGTGTTCCCGGCTAAGACAGGCTTTCCAACATACCAGACAGAAGGCAGAACAAGCTCAACTCAGGCAGAAAAGGGACTATGATGCGTCAACTAGGACCATCAAGTATGCACCAGGAGATCTAGTTTGGTTACACAATCCCGTCAATGCTAGACGCAAACTGGAGCCCAACTGGAAGGGACCTTTCATCATCGTCTCATCCTCATCAGATAACCTTAACTATCTGATAGCCGACATTCATAATGAAAGTGCAAAGAAACTAGTTCATCACAACAGACTCAAACTCTTCAGATCTAGAGCTTTTCTACAAGGGAAAGGACCTTCAACTTCACGTCCTCCTTCAGGTAGTCAGAAAAGACCTGAAGTTATCCCTCCTTCCTCAAGTCCTCCTTCAAGTAATCAGGCACGGCCTGACATACCTCCTCCATCTCATTTGGCATCTCACTCTTCAATAGAGATGCCATGGTCAACTAACACTCCAACACAAGCTGCTCAGCTCCGGCCGCCAGAAGACCTCCAGGTTCCAGCAGGTCAACAACCAATCCACTCCGAGTTAGGCAATTCTGACCAGCCATCTTGGTCAGAGGCGTCTAATGGTCAGTCATCAACTCAATCCATGCAGCGACAGACTCGAGAGCGACAGGTCAACTCCCCAGACCATTTCCATAGACCAGGGCCCTCTAGAGAAAACCCTGATGTCAACCCCGATGTCAACCCCGATGTCAACCCCGATGTCAACCCCGATGTCTACCCTGATGTCTACCCTGATGTCAACCCCGAGGTCAACGACCAGCAACACACCACTCAACCATCAACTGGTGGATCAGTGAACCACCGTACACCCCGCACTATGCAAGAAGACACCACGACGCAAGAGGACACCACAACGCAGTTAACTCAAACTCGCTCTGGTAGACGCGTCCACAAACCGCAGAAGTATAGCGATTACCAAATGTGACTATTTTTCGATATTGCGTAGTATTGGACATTTCATTGGTCTGAAGTCGACATTTCCGTCAGAAGGAAAGAACGTTTCAACTGTCAACTTTCGGTTATGGCAAATTACAATATTGATTGGACTGTGATTATGAATGACAGAGACATTCAAACTCAACTTCTCATGAGCTTTACGGTGGACTGTTCAACATATATATTTGACTTTATAGTCTCAGCAACGATTTTGAGCGGTTTTGATATTGAATGGACTGTGAATTTCATGAGTTCTGTACGGGTCAGAACATGGACATGAACATGGGTTATGGACTGAGAATTTCGAGCGTTATTGAAATGGACTGTACTTCCTTCTACATTTCT